>JAODAL010021984.1:0-65754 GCA_025379985.1 Phyllomedusa bahiana
AAACCAAACCCCTAAAATTTTTTTTTTCAAATCCCCTCTCCTCCTGCCGCCTCCCCCACCGCAGTGATTGCAATAGAACTGAAAACACAAGGACAATTTCAACTGCTATCAGAGGTCTGCTGGCCAGAGAAGTGGTAGAAAACAATTATCTTTCACTTGAAGCTCACAGAACACACTGAGCTGCCAAATATCTTCCTTTTAAATGCCTCTCCCCCTGCCGCGCCCTCCCCCCCCCCCTCCGCAGCCATCCCTCCCCTCACCCCTCCATTGCTGGACACACCAGTAGATATCCATAAAACTTTCTCTAACTAAATAAGAAGTGAAATTCTCTAATCTAACTCTATTTTAAGCTGTAGGTGGATGGATGGTTTCTTGTATTAGAAGAGATTATCAGAGCTGTTAGGACAGCTATTGTTTTAAACACAGAGAGCCATGTCCTACTGTGAAGTGTGATAGACAGAGTATGAGCTCAAACAAGAAATGCAGCTGCATAGATAAAACGAGGTCACGTGATTTTTGCAGCCAATGAGATCCATACAGTGCAAAGTGGTGACGTTGTACATCCACCTCACCCCCCTCTATCCTCGAAGCTGATTGGCTGGCCTCCAAAATGACAGCAAACGCTGAAAATGGCACGATAGTAATAGATTATCTGTAAGAATGTCACCTAAAATATCGCGTGATAGGCAATTTCCGATCAGCCTAAAAACCGTGCCGATTTCAACTTTTGTCGACAATATCGCTCATCCCTATGGTAGACATCTCTATACTTGCTTGCAGACTATGTGTAACATGCAGACAATGCAGATTTAGATTTTTTTGACTATTCTGCCACCGATGTATGTCAGAGAAGTCCCTGATGAGTGTGAGCCCAATATCTGTACAAGCGAATGGTAGATAGTGAACTCACTATATTCAATCCGCTTTACCAGGTGCATGTGGAGTTCCATCTGTCACATAATCTATGTGACAGGTGGGCGGGGTTTGAAAAAACTGACTCTTTGAATGACTCTTCGAATGACTCTTCTGGCTGAAAACTGCAGATTTGAGAATTAAATACACAAAAACTACAGCATCTTAACAAATAAGGGACACAGCGCTGGAAACAGCAGGTCTGTCACTAGCTTGTGATGTCCTCAGCAATGGATATGCTTCAGGTAGTTTTTTGACTGTACCTTGGGAGATGACAAATAGAGAACGACATATACAGGTCAAAACAAAGTCTATAAAAAAAATAAAAAAAATCATCCAAAAAGTTTTTTAAAAAAAATTAACATAGGTGCACACTGGTGTAGCAACAAAATACAAGCACAGTTCAATATCAGCAGCACACTATTAGCACTAAATAATACATGATATTTGAGGTTCTTCGTGTACATTTTTGATCAAAACTGTGTAAGCCCATCTACCATCGACAAGGCAACCTCAATATAGGTGGGAACCTACGCTAAATGTTACATCTATTGGTGCCTGTTCAGACCTCCACATTTCAGGGAAAGTAGTTTCCAGCTACAAGGTACTCTGCATTGATTTAAAAACCTGTGCAGGTGGGTGGAGTGCAAAATCCAAAGAAGGGGCAGCCACTCTGCCACAGAAACAGTCTAGAAAACAATATTTGGTCTGCACATCCAAAAAGTTTCTCATTTCCAGCTCTGAGTAACATGTTTGGTCAAAATGGAAATACAGAAATAATGTGACGGGATGTGACCTCATAGAAAAGAAGTAACAGAAGAGCAAAGACATATGGGAATTACATCATCATGGCTTACATAACCATTTACAAACAGTGGTCACAGGGTGGCATTATAACACCTCAAACATGGCATACAACAGCTAGAACATAGAATTTACATATAATTAATGGATCCTAATTGGAAACCTTGGCTCCCATGTTAGTCTTCAGGGGAGACTTAAACAAGGTATTGCTTGAGTGTAAGTACAATGGTGTAATACAGTCACAGTCATGACTGACCTATTGGCCTTTATTTGGCTCCTGGCTGCCCTAGCATCCAAAAAGCACCCTAAAATTGCATCATGAGGGCTGATTGGACAGTGTAAGTGGTCACTACACCACTTTCTAATGCCCTAATTGCTGTACTCACACTGACCACAGCATCTCAGTAGTTAAATGAACAGGATCAAGGTTAAAGAGAACCTGTCACATAGTTTATGCCCCCCTTGCTGAGGACAGCACAAGCTAGTGTCAGACATGCTGTTTCCAGCTCTGGGTCTCTTATTCTATAAGATGCTGTAATTTTTGAGTATTTAGTGCTCAAACCTGCAGTTTTCAGCCAGAAAAGAGTCATGAAAAGAGTCAGTTTTTTCATACCCTGCCCACCTGAGGTATAGCCCCGCCCACCTCAACCGATAAACCTATTACTTTGAATAGGTAGTAACATGTGAATAACTGCCAGGTGGGTGGGGCTAGCCTTTGGTTGGCGTGACTAACACCCGCTGGGCGGGGCAAGCCTCAGGTGGGCGGGGTTTGAAAAAAACTGACTCTTTGAATGACTCTTCGAATGACCCTTCTGGCTGAAAACTGCAGATTTGAGCATTAAATACACAAAAACTACAGCATCTTAACGAATAAGGGACACAGCGATGGAAACAGCAGGTCTGTCACTAGCTTGTGCTATTATCAGCAAGGGGGCATAACCTATGTGACAGGTTCTCTTTAAATGCTCTAAAACTCTAGCATCTCACAGAATAAAGGTCATAGTGCTGGAAACAGCATGTCTGTCACTAGCTTGTGCTGTCCTCAGCAAGGGGGGCATAACCTATGTGAGAAGTTCTCTTTAAAAGACTGTCATGGAATGATAAGAACATTGCTAATGGAGTTGCAGGGGATTTAATACCATCATAGTTTTTAAATTCCTGAACAGTCCTTTTAATTTAAACCACATTATCAGACTCTTGGTCGCAGCAAAGTCTAAGCACATGCTCATGCGAAATACAGACTTTGTAAAAAATAAATAAAACACGGGCAGGTTTTATTTTTGCCATACATGGTAGGAAAAACACCTGCTGTGCAGAGTCCATACAAAGAAAATAAATCACATACTGACATCCTCAGTCTGTAAATTAAGACAAACTCATCACAATCTGACCCATAAATAGCAGCTCTACACCCTGCACCCCCTGAATGTAATAATACCACAAGCTGTGTCCCCTGAAATAAACTGTAACACACAATTATATACAGGGGTGTAACTTTGGTTTAAAAAGTGGGGGGGACCAATTTTCCCTGTCATCCCCATCTTCCTATCCCTCCCTCCATCCTTCACTCGCCTTCCCTTTCACTTCCTTTCACTTCCCCTCCCTTCCCTCCTCTCCCTTCCTCTCCCAGCAGTGAAGCAGTCCCCAGTAAACCAGCTAGGAGGTCTGAGGGAGTGCTGTGAGCTCCCCAGCAGGTCCTTATGGCAAATAAGTCCGTAAGGTTATGAGTGGCTCTCTAATTACTGAAGTTTAGAGCTGGACTGGGACCAAAAAGCAGCCCTGGGAATGAAACCGAACCAGCCCCCGACAATATTTCCCCTTCTAGATGGAAATAAAAAATGTTGTGCAATTTAGCAAATTTCGCTTAACCCTTCCCATCCCCCATCACTACTCCATTATATTTGTAATATACACAACAGCATGAGGAAAATAAAAGAACCCAATCTCACTGTACCCCTAGGAATCACTTATGTCACATACTGTACCCCAAAATGTATTTTCTTCCATACACCAGAAATGACATCACTCACTGCACCCCAGAAATAAATTATATTACACATGGTAGCAACAGAAATTACATTACTAACTGCACCTTACGAATGAATTGCAAATTGTACTCAAGAAATAATATAATTCACTGTACCCCAAAAATGAATTATATTACACACTGAGCCCTAGAAATGAATTACATTACGCAATGTACCCCAGAGATTACATTACACACTGTACCACAGAGATTATATTACACTGTACATCAGAGATTACATTACACCATATCCCAGAGATAACATTACATACTGTACCCCAGAGATTACATTACACTGTACACCGGAGATTACATTACACCATACGCCAGAGATAACATTACACACTGTACAACAGAGATTACTACATTACACACCTTACCCCAGAGATTACTACGTTACACACCATACACAAGATATTACATTACTCACTGTACCCTAGAGATTACTACAGTGAAACTGCCTTAGTTAAAGTCTCAAATGACCTTCTAACAGCAAAATCTCAGGGTAACTACTCCTTGCTCCTTCTCTTGGATCTCTCTGCAGCGTTTGACACTGTGGATCACCACCTTCTCCTCAGCATGCTCAGCGCAATTGGCCTCCAGGACACCGCTCTCGCTTGGTTCTCTTCCTACCTATCTGATCGCTCCTTCAGTGTCTCATTTTCTGGTTCTATCTCTTCTCCTCTCCCTCTTGCTATTGGAGTTCCTCAGGGATCAGTTCTAGGTCCTCTCCTCTTTTCATTGTACACAGCCCCCATTGGACAAACATCAGTAGATTTTGCTTCCAGTACCATCTCTATGCTGATGACACCCAATTATACACCTCCTCCCGTGACATCACTCCAGCCCTGCTACAAAACACCAGTGACTGTCTGGCTGCTGTCTCTGACATCATGTCCTCTCTCCATCTGAAACTAAACCTCACTAAGACTGAACTTCTTGTCTTTCCGCCATCTACTAACCAACCCCAGCCTGCTATTTCTGTTTCTGTATGTGCTACCACCATTTCTTCTAGGCAGCAGGCCTGCTGTCTGGGGGTTATATTAGAATCTGATCTGACCTTCACCCCATATATCCAATCCCTTGCCCGCTCCTGTCACCTGCACCTCAAGAACATCTCCAGAATCCGTCCGTTTCTCACTGTGGAAACAACTCAAACTCTCATTACTGCTCTTATTCTTTCTCGTCTTGACTACTGTAACTCCTTGCTTATCGGTCTCCCTCTCTGCAAACTCTCCCCTCTTCAATCTGTCCTGAATGCAGCAGCCAGGCTCATCTTTCTCTCCAGCCGCTATACTAATGCCTCTACCCTGTGTCAGTCACTGCACTGGTTGCCCATTCAGTACAGGATACAGTATAAACTCATCATTCTCACTCATAAAGCTCTCCACAGCGCTGCACCCCCCTACATCTCCACCCTCGTCTCTGTCTACCACCCGACATGCTCTCTTCGCTCTGCTGCTGATATCAGGTTACACTCATCAATCATCCGAACCTCCCATGCCCGTCTCCAAGATTTCACACGTGCGGCACCAGTTCTCTGGAATATGCTACAGCGGGCGATCAGGCACATTCACAACCCTCACAGTTTTAAGAGGGCTCTGAAAATACATCTTCTCGGTCTGGCCTACCAAGATCCCTAACTGCTATCACACACATTTGTCACTCCCTACACTAGGGAACTCACAGGCACTTATCTGTATATAGATGTACTGTCAGGGTGGCAGGTTCATCCATTTTTCATGTAAACCACCCCCTATTTATGAAACAAGGCTGGACCATTGTACTCTTAGCCCTTCTTACCGTATGTTTCACCCATACACCCTAATAGATTGTAAGCTCTCACGAACAGGGCCCTTACACCTTGTGTCTCATTTGTAAGTACCTTTAATGTGTAATGTCTGTACGTTTACCCTTGAATTTGTAAAGTGCTGCGGAACATGTTGGCGCTATATAAATAAAGATTATTATTATTATTATTACATTACATACTTTACCCCAGAGAATAGTTTACACACCGTACCCCAGATATCACTGTATTATTCACCGTACCCCAGAGATTACATTACACACTGTACTCCAGAGATTACATCACAACATGCCCCATAGATTATTACATTGCACACTGTATCCCAGAGACTAATGACATTAGACAAGGTACCCCAGAAATTGTGTGTGCACATATACATATATTGAACATAGACACACTACACACTAAGGGTTGGTTCACATAATGGTTTTTCAGCACTGACCGTGTCGTTTGCTTGTTGGAAATTCGGCGCTTGCAAACGCAGAATTCCAACGAGCAAATGACCCAGACTGCCCAGGGCAGACTTCTCCCTCCTATCCATTAGTGCATAAAACACCTCGAAGCATTCTGTGTAGGCGCTGAAAGTACGCACCGAAAACACTCAAGTAAAATCAGTGTCATCTAAATGAGGACAATGATTTTACATAGGGTATAATGTAAATCAATTTCCTGCCAGATTGGACGCTGGTTCTGAAGCAGATCCACACCGTTTATAGCGAGGTGTACTGTGCGCTCTGCTATATGCTGGGTGTTTTAGAAGTACGCGCTGGCCAGTCCACACTTCTAAAATGCTGCGGAGCTGTCCCCATTCACTTTTATTTTCCCCGGAGCGTAAGTGCAGAGAAGACGTGACATGGCTAGAAACATGGCTGTACAGTATATACACATCTCACAAATATAGAGTATATACCCTACTCACATGCACACACAACGCCTGGCACCCTTGTCCCCTCCTTACCTGTCTCCTGTAGTCTGGTGACATTGACATTTGGCAAGAGCTTCTCTTCTTCTCTGATGAGGGCTGAGCATAGGGGAAGTGGTATATAATGGGAGGGAAAGATACAGCCCCAGATACAGAGTGTGCTGGACTGTGAGCAGCATTCTGATTGGTGAAGCAGCCCCTGCTGACTCCTGCTCTACCAATCAGTGCTGCTCTCACTCTGCACTGACACTTGAGGCTGCTACCTACTCTGTCCTCCCAAGATGCACAGAAATATAGGAGGCAAAGGATTAACTTCTTCCTCCTCTGTGCTCTGCTCTCCCCACTTACAGTATTCTCATGCTTTCATATGGATTAGTTTTTATTTTATTTTATACAGAAAAAAGTGGGGGGGGGGGGACCAGTCCCCTCCGTACCCCCCTAAAGTTACACCTATGACTATATATACACAGTGCCCCCTTACATTATGTTACATACTGTGCCACCAGAATGAATAATATACACTGAGTCCTCTAAAATTAATTATATTACACACTGTGCCCTCTAAACTTATTTATAAGTTACACTGTACCCCAGAAATAAATTATTACACACTGTACTAAGAAATCAATTAGAAGAATTACATATTTGAATTAACACTGTAACCTCTGAAATTAATTATAATTCATACTGTTTCCTTGGAAATAGGACTGAAAAGAGGAAGTCAGGGAGGAAGTTGAGGACACACTTGCCCGTCGGAGTCTGTTGCATCCTAAAGACACTGTTAAAACTGAATAGTGGAATTTTGTCAGAATCCTGTCTCCCCCCAAGTTCCTCTGAACTCAGTGTTAATTTAACAACACATTTGGTGAAACCTGGTGGTGGTCTAGGACAGTTAAGAGGTTAATCCCAAAATCACTAGTGATTGGTGTTTGTATAGATCTCTGGTGGAGGTCAGTGTAAAGGTTAATTCTGCGCAGCTGGTTGTCTACTGCAGGGAAAAGGTTCCCTGGTAGTCTTGGGCAGTGAATATGTTAATGTAAGGATCTTTGGTGGTATAGGGCATTGGTGGGATTAATGCAAGGAACACTGGTGTTATTCGGGCCGTAAAGGGGTTAATACAAGTATTTATTTTGGTCTAAGCAGTAAAAGCATTAATGTAAGCCTCTCTGGTGAGAGGTACATAGATGACTGTGAAGATCTAACTGTATGGCTGCACAGTTCTCTCATGATCAGGCAGAGCATTACATTAATGCTCTGCCTGATCATTACAGGTGCGATCAGCCTGTGGTGAAGGGCCCAGTTGTGTCCATTGCAATCCCAATAACCCCAGCACTGGGGGGCAGCCATAGTAGTCAGAATCAGGGCTCTCCAGAGGATCCTCCAGTCTGGGATGGAGGCTGCACCTTCCACATGAACGATGAACATTCACTGCTTACTTCCTGTTGAAGGCATCAGCAGCCGGGAGTGAACGGGAGCATCCGGGAGCTAAGTATGAGTCTTAGCTTTTATTTTTACTCATACCCTGATGAACAAGCGAGCAATGTTAGTGCCTGGAACACCCCTTTAAATTACCTGCAGTTCTTGAGCGCGTAAGATGAGAGGTTCAACTTGCTCATTCACTGTGTATCCCTGGTCTTAAACCAACAGGGTTTATATATTTTTTTTATGGAAGTTTAACTTTTTTTAAAAAATATATACAGCTAAAACCAGATGTTTGCATACACTATATACAAAGACACATATGCATGTTTTTCTCACTATCAGATATGAAATCAGAATAAACTTTACCTGTTTTAAGTCCATTAGGATTACCAAAATTATTTATATTTGCCAGAGTAATGAGAGAGAGAATTTTTAAGGCATTTTTATTACTTTCTGCAAAGTCAAAAGTTTACAAACACTAGAATTACTATGTCTTTAAACAATTTGGGACAGCCCATATGATGAGGTCATGTCTTTGGAAGCTTCTTTTAGGTGTATTAGCAACATCTGAGTTAATTAGGGACACACTTGTGGATGTATTTTTAAGCACAACAGAAACGCACTGCTTCTGTGTGTAACATGATGGAAAAGTCTAAAGAAATCAGTCAAGATATAAGGAAGAGAATTGTGGACTTGCACAAGTCTGGTTCATCCTTGGATGAAATTTCCAGATACCTGAAGGTGCCTTCATTCATCTGTACAAACAATTATACACAAGTACAAACAAAATTGGAATGTTCAGCCATCATACCGCTAAGGAAGGAGACGGGTTCTGTGTCTCAGAAATAAACGTGCTTTTGCCCGACATGTGTATATCAACCCAAGAACAAGAGCAAAATACCTTGTGAAGATGCTGGAGGAAACTGGTAAGATTATGTCATTATCCAGGGTGAAACAAGTACTGTATCAACATGGGCTGAAAGGCCACTAGGCCAGGCTGAAGCCATTGCTCCAAAAGAAACATATACATTTTTGGAGACATGTCCTGTTTTGTCACAAAACTAATATTGAATTGTTTGCCATAATGACCATTGTTATGTTTGGAGGAAAAAGAGAGAAGCTTGGAAGTTTAAGAACACCATTCCAATTTGGAAACATGAGGGTGGCAGCATCATGTTGTAAGGGTTATTGTGCTGCAAGAGGGACTGGGGCATTTCACAAAATAGATGGCATCACAAGGAAATAAGATTATGTGGCAAAACTGAAGCTTCATCTCAAGACATCAGCCAGGAAATTAAAGATTGGGTGGAAATGGGTCTTCCAAATTGACAATGACCCGAAGCATACTGCCAAACTGGTTACAAAGTGGCTTAAGGATAACCAAGTCAATGTTTTGGAGTGGCTATCACAAAGCCCTGATCTCTATCCTATTGGAAAGTTATGGACAAAGCTGAAAAGGCAGGTGCGAGCAAGGCGACCTACAAACAGGGCTCAGTTACACCAGTTCTATCAGGAGAAATAGGCCTAAATTACTACCAACTACTGTGAGAAGCTTGTGGAAGGATATCCAAAACGTTTGACCCAAGTCATACAGTTTAAGGGCAATGGTACCAAATACTAATGATATGTATGTAAACTTTTGACCTTGCAGAAAGTAATAAAAATGCCTTAAAAATCTGAGCACTTGGATATGTCTGTTTATTAAGTACTTCATTTAAATGCCAAATCCATTTTATTCTTCTTACTATGAGCAATGTATTTCCGCCATGAAATCCATCCTAAAATACATTGCAAATACGTGTCAGAAAGTGTGTCACGTATTTCGCGTCGGAAATACATTCCCTATTATTTACTATGGGGAATGTATTTCCACCGTAAGTAGGAGCGCACCTCGGGCGCCGACATAAATGAGGCGCAGCTTTCACTATAAAGGGCGTGAAAACGGGCGCTCCGACGCGCCGATCTTCATACATGTCGCCCTTAATGTCTATACCATATGGTATGACACCCAGTACTGCCTAAACTGTTTATGCTATAATAATCTGATGTTTTAAAAATGTCTCAATTACCTGCCTATGCAGACAACTCCCAGTATTCAATGAAGCCATGAAAATGTAATGATTTATTATAAGTATATCATTCTTTCATTTTTATTTCTGTTCATATTGTATGTCCTACTTATTTGTACTATCCCTACTATGATGAAGAAGTGATAGTTTGGAATATAATCAAACCCGTCAAGCCATGGGGGAGAGTGGGAATGAGGTGGGATTATTTACATCACGTTTGTTTTTTCCTCCCAACTTGAAATAGGCATAGCTTTTTTTATTTTTTGATCTATGTAGACATATGATGGATTGCTTTTGCAGAAGAAGATGTACTTTCAAATGGAGTTAACTATGTGATATAAGTGTCATGCTATCTTTATTTAGCAGGCTGGTAAGATTATAGTGATTCCAAAGTTTTTGTTATGTTTTTACTTTATTAAGAAAACCTATTTTCTAAATTTGCATTGCAGCACCATTTTCTGTGACTGATAGCTAGAGGGCTTGCTTTTTTGTGGGCTGATGTAAAAATTTCTATTGTTACCATTTTGGGATACATGTGACTTTTTGATCACTTTTTATTCTGATCTTTTACGGACACAAAAAACCAAACCACTGAAGGTATAAAGCCTAGGAAAAATATATAAAATATAACTTTTATTAATGCTAGATATAAAACTTAATAAACCCCTAAATCTACAAAAAATATATTTACACCTAACAAATAGCCCTAAAATATGACTGCCTAGCAAAAATTGCAGGAACCGCCCCTATAAAGGCGCCCCCAAACAGGAACCTAAACTATCATTATCCCTAACTACCCCTAATAACACAACTACAAAACAACAAATACACAGAGCAAAGAACAAAAAAGGTGCTCGAAGAAAAAGTGTACGAGGAATAAATAATTAAATAACTATACGTTCCCAACAAACGGGATATCGGTGTGTTAAGCAGGGGCCTTTGTTTTGTTCCTAGTACTCAAATGAATTTGTTTGGATGGGTTAGAGACATTCATTTGTTTGCAAGTAAGCTAAAATGGAAAAAGTTTTTCAAATTGAAGGAGAATAGACAGTATTCCTCTTTAGGTATAGACCCCACAGACTATTCTGGAATACAAACTCTAGTGGGTCTGTTGGAGGATAATGACAGAGATAGATCTGTGGGCCCTTATTTCTTCCTGTCGGCTTAAAAGCACTAAGATGCCTCCAGTTTTGTATGATAACTTAGATATGGTTGTGCAGATGTCTGGGATGGCATGTAAAAAATAAATTTTGGAACATATAGGTGATATCACTCATAAACGGGATTCCCCTGTCACTCGCCATATGAATTCTATCCTTAGTGGTAATCCACATGCTCTAACGTTTTCTGTAATTGAAGTTGTTTGATCGTAAATTGCTGCAACGAGAGACCCATTAGATTTTTAATCTTAAGACCATGAAACCAATGGGCCTAAATGATTGCCTATCTTTCGCTTCATTTATATAAAATATTAACATTTTTTTTTTGCCATAGTTTACCACACTTTATTATATTTATCTTTTTCTTCGTCAATATTGTACTATCTTATATGTATCAATTTAAGCCCCTTTAATATTAAATATTAATGTTGTAATTTTCAAGTCCCAGTTTTGAGGGTTCTTTCATTCATTGTGTTATTTCTTTTATTATTATTATTATTCTTTTTTTTCTTAAATTGGGTCTTAATATTGTATACTAGACTCCTCATATTGCCATCATTTCATTATTAATTGTATAGTACTCTTCTTTATCCAGTATCTGTCTATTGAGTATCTATATATACAGGTTATATAGTAAAAGTAGCATTATTGTTCTCACTCATTAATTAATGTTATACACAGATGCCTCTTTTATGTCTCTTTGACTATTTTTTGTTCTAAAACCACTATCTATTATGTATATCTGTTTGTGTAGTCCGTGTAACTGACACACTGGCTTCTGTGTGAGTGCGCATACGCTGGGAAGTATCCATGATGAAATATATTTTTTTGCAGATTTAGGGGTTTATTAAGTTTTATATCTAGTATTAATAAAAGTTATATTTTATATATTTTTTTCCTAGGCTTTATACCTTCAGTGGTTTGTTTTTTTGTGTAATATATTGGTATAACCAGGTCTTTATATATTGTTATATCATGGGTTTTCTCTACACCCAGGTATCATATTGTAAGTAGAGTATTTTGTGTTTTTTTTTTTTTTTTAGGGACACCAAAAACTGTAATTTTTTGCCCTGTTAACTGTAGGGGGATCAATAGTGTTACATTTTAATTTATGTTACTTTTACAGGAACAGTGATACCGATTGCATTTATTTATTCATCTATTTATTTTAGTTGTGAAATGGCAAAAAGGGATGTTTTGCACTTCTAATTTTTTTAGATTTGTAAAACTTTTTTTTTTACTTGTACTTTTAGTCCCCCTGGATTATTTAAGTACTTGGAGGTACAATCTCTTGTAAACTGTTCTGCAATAGTAATAAATTGCAGAACAGTTTGCAATAATGGTTCTCCTATTACAACCTGAATAAGGCACGATGTAAAAGAAATAGTAAGACAGCAGCCAACCAGTCAGCATCAATCTTGCACAGGGGTGCCAATCGGGGACCTGAGTGATGCACAGCACTGTATTTAAATACCTACATGCGGCGGTTGGGTTATTTAAGAGGTTAAAAGGCTTAAGTTATGTCCAACTTCAGCTGTTAGCGGAAGGTTCCAGCTCTAACAGAAAGCACCTGCAGCATATGGAGTGCGCTTACTCACCTTCCTTCTTGACATCATGGCTTACAGTTATGTTCAAATACAGCATTACAACGAAGACATATTGACTGCTGCCTATTTTTTAGTTTAGCAAAACCATCGGACATATTGACAACCTTAAAAGTGGATAGTGTATTGCCAGGAAACACAGCATGGTTTATGCACTTAAATTTTCACCTATTTAAGGTGGGCACAGCTTAAGGCACTGTGTGTGAGATCAAGACCAAGTATTTAAGGGTGCTATTTGTCCTATTTGCTGAGGGCACTGGTACCTTGTTCTGACCCTGGCTTTGGGTAACCGAATAAACAAGTACATTTCTCTCTCAAATTATCAAATAGAAATCAATTTTATCAGCTATTCTTAGTATTAATTCATATATAGATTAACCTCTTTTGTCAGCACTTTTGTTAGCGAATAGATTCAAAGACTTCTATAGAGATTTATAGGATTCACAGCTGCCCCTTTCAGATGTTGAGGTTCTCCCAAACACTTTCCCAAATTCAGACACTTTTTAAAGGCAGACCTTACTGGGGAAATGTCAGGATTGATACCAGAGCTAGCTAACAGGAAAGCAATAGAAACAGATGGCGTTCAAATGTTCAAACGTTATTCTGATTACTTGAGGCTAATGTTAGTTCAAACTTATAGAGAGGCGCAAAGACGGGGCCATTTCCCTTAATCTTATTATAACACTACTACTGTGGTCATTTTGAAACCAGACAAACCTTTGCGGGAGTGTCGATCTTACAGCCCCTTAGCTCTCCTAAATGTTGATTATAAAATCTTAACCAAACTAATGTCACAAAGTTTCTTAGTATGGTTCAAAAAGACTTATGCCGATCAAGTTAAAACAAGGGTGGGGAAAATTGTGGATGAAGGAAGTTTAGTTTCATCTACAAATGAAGACTTGGAAGTGATAGGGCAAGAACCAATCTGCCCTAAATGATTATTTAATTTCTGCTTCCAAAATTGCCATCAGACTGGATCTAGAATTTTATATGGCTTCATAATTATTCATGTTTTTTTAGTTTTAGGTAGTTATCTAAGAGTTTTTTTAAACCCTGAACTGTTCTTGCTGTGACCAGCTCCTTAGGCAGACTATTCCATAGATTCACAGTTCTCATGGTGAAGAAGGTTTTTCTCCTCTAGAGATTGAATCCTTTTTTCTCCAGACAAGGTGATTGTCCCCTTTTTTTTTGCTGGTTTACATGAAATAGCTTTTCCCCATACTTTTTGCAGGGGCCATTTATATACTTTATAAAGGCTCTATATAAATTACTCATATCACCCCATAGCTGTCTTTTCTCAAGGCTAAATAAAGTTCAATTCTTTTAACCTCTCCACATAACTAAGATGTTACATACCCCTTATTAGTTTGGTTGTTCGTCTTTGCACTCTCTCTAGCTCTATTACATCCTTTTTATAAACTGGAACCCAAAACTGAATATTATATTCCAAATGAGGCCCCACCAATGCTTTATACAGTGGTAATATTACATCCCTGTCCCAGGAATCCATGCCTCTTTTAATACGCGCCAAAATCCTGCTGGCCTTTAAGGACCCAGTACTGAGCCTTGGGGTCACCACTTATAACTGGGGACCATTCAGAGTTGGAAACATTTACCACCACTCTTTGAGTATGATCCAATAGCCTGTTTTTAATCCAGTTACACACTGTGATTTCTAACCCAATAGGTGCTTGTGAGAGACAGTGCCAAGTGCTTTTGCAAAGTCTAAAAACACTATATCCCCAGCCACCCCACTATCCAAAACCCTACTCACCTCTTCATAAAAACCAATCAAGCTGGTCTGACAACTTTTGTCCTTAGTAAAATCATGATGGCAATCACTTATAATATGATATTCAGCCACATAATCCTGGATATAGTCCCGTATGAGCCGCTCAAACATTTTGCCAACAATGTAAGTTATAGAGGTTGTCTTATCTCAAAGTTTCATAGGATGCAGTAATGAAATAATGCTGCTTTGCTCTGTCACTTCCTGGTCAAGCTGTCTGTAATTAGCATATAAGCTCCGTGTATTCAGACTTCTGCCAATTAGATAAATCTCATGCTGTCAGAACCAGGGAAGCTTCTGAGTTAACATAAACAGCAGCAATTACTGTCTGAAAAATCAGATAACAAACAAGCTCTCACTGTCCGGAGTTTTGTGCTGCGCGACCTGTGTGATGACGTCACTCCCTGCTATCAGATAGAACAAACAGCAGTGGGGGAGAAGTGCACAGGTCGGTCACTTGGGGAACCAGAGAGAGCACAGAAGGTGATAAAATCCCTTGTAGCTCCTTAACAAAAAAAAAAAATGAACAAAGCAATATATTTGGAAAACATCTTCATTTAGTGATCCGAACATGTTGAAAGTTAATCTTTGTAGCGAGACAATCCCTTTAAACTTTCTGGTCTATAATTACCTGGGCAAGACCTGGAACCCTTTTTGAAGGTGGGAACCCCATTTTTCTTGCACCAGTCTTCTGGCACTATACCAGTCACCATAGATTGTCTAACTATCATGTACAAGGGCATAGAAATTACTGAGCTGAGCTCTTTAGCACACCTTGGTTATAAGCCATCTGGGCCCTGAGCCTTGTTCACATTAAGTTTATTTAACTTGGCTTGGACCATTTCTATACTCAGCCAATTTATTATATCAGTTGATGTATTAACAGTACTGGCACCGCCTACATGTGCACTGGAACTGCCCACATCATCACTGGGACAGCCTACATTATCACTGGGACCGCCCACATCAACTACTTTCTCCTCTTTTGTATAGACAGAGCTAAAGAACCTATTTAGTACCTCTGCCTTCTCCTGGTCCCCAGTGACCAGCTCCCCATTACAGTTTTTTAAGGGTCCTACATGCTCCGACTTTGGTTTTTTGGCATTTATATGCTTAAAGAATTTCTTTGGGTTTGTCTTGCTGTCCTTGGCCACTTGCCTTTTGAATTTTAGCTTCTTTTATCACTTTTTTTACAGATTTTATTAAGCTCTTTGTCATTTTCAAAGGCTAATGCTGACCCCTCTGATTTTTTAAATGCCCTTTTTTATTATTTTTTGCCCTTTTAACAGAAGGTAGAATCCATGTTGGATTTAATTTTAATAATCTATATGTGTTACCTATAAGAATACATTCTCCAAGGTATATTTAAAGCCCTCCCATTTAGCTTCTACATCACTATTTTATAATAGCTTCTCCCTTTCTATGTCCTGTATTGTGACCCTCAATAAGGGGAAATTGGCTTTTTTAAAATTAAATGTTTTTGCCCTCCCAGCTCGTCAATGGTTTTTCCAGTTTAGGTTAAAAGTAATGATATTGAGGTCACTGTTACCAATGTCTTCCTGTCTGAACAGGGTTATCCTAGAAATTATTCTAGGATCATTCCAGCTTTATGCTAGGAGGTCTATTTTGGACTTTATTAGGAAGGTCCAGTTTTTAGGCCAAACATGCTCTTGGAAATGGAGATGCTCTTGGTTTCTTTGGACATGGCCAGTGCCATTAACTCCATGGAATGGTGCTATCTACATCAAGTGCTGATTAAATTTGTCTTTGGCCTTTGTTTTGTACATGGATGAGGATTTTGGGCGACATGTATGAAGGAAGGCATGTCAAAGTGAATAGTCGAGTCTCATTTTGAGTGTATAATGTGCCTGATGTATGAAAGTGGTTTTTGTGGGTTCATAAATAGTGTGTAAAGTTTGACGCACCTCGCCTTTGTATTAGGCGTATTATGGAACTTAGGTGCATAAGTAATGCGCCTAACATGTATTAAGGTTATAAACAGACTGTAAATAAGGGAAAAATCATTAGAATAGCATGTCAGTGAATAGAAACTATGGTACTGATCCTACTTGGAGGACCACAGGTCCCAGCAATACCTGTGCTGTGCTGGCTCTTGCTGTATGCAGAATAAAGGGTAAGAGCAGCAAAAATACATTTAAAATTTAATGTAGAACAAATTTTAAATATAAAAATCTGAACAACATAATCAATTGGTTTTTTAATGTAAAATTTGTTTTAGATTCTATTAACTTTAAATACATTTTATAGGAGATATTTTCATATTTTTGGGATATTATATATTTTATATTAATTTATATGATCATATTTTTCATAAAATTTAAATAATTACATTTTTTAAAGTTTGATAATTATAATAAATTACTCTTTATTAATGTACTGGTGTAAGTTGAGAAATATTGGACATTTTTGCCCCTTACAGCAAATCTAGCTCCACTTTGAGATAGGTCTGCCTGTCAGAGCAGTAACGCGTCTAGTTTTGCCGAACCACATTCATAGATGTGTCTAACATTACTAATGTGGTGCATTAAGCCTCCATAACGCCCCCAGAACACCCCTTCATGTTAGGCGCATTAGAAAGTGTCAAGTCTTATGAACAATGCGCCTCACACATTTATTAGGTGCATAAGACATCGTAGCCGGCTCAGTTAGGTGCATTGTACGCCAGAAAAAGGGTGAAAAACCATTTCATACATGTTGCCTTTTGTATCTTATTTTGGGAAAAACATTCTTATACTTGCTATTTTTCTGAAAGTTAAAATTAAATCCTTGCTCCCTGTCCCATTTAGAGGCAGGTACAAATATCCTCATCAAAATGGTTATATTTATCAAATGTTTGCATATGCGTAAAAACTCCTCAGTATCTGTATCTAAGAGATTCATCCATAACCTTTACTCTTGAATGGCCATTATATAGAACATAAGGTCTGGAATCTCTAGACTCTAATGGATGCTACTTTAAGACTGGTAAACTGCTCCCCCTACTCAAGCTAGTGCTTCAATTATGGAAAACCTGCAGAATGCTAGCAAGACAAAAAAAATGTGAAGTACAGCTTTGGGACAATCCCAAGTTGCCACATCTAATGCCACATCTAATTATGATTTTATTTTTTTAATTTTTTTATAAATTCATATTATTTCTTATATTTCTTTGTTCCTGGAAGAGTTTTTTTTTTGCTCATATGAGCCATTGCTAGAGTGCAATAATATTCCATGAGCAGCAGCTTATTGTTATCTGTAGCTAAAGCATGAAGTGACCAGACAGTTTCCTCAGCCCAACTGAATGTTCTGATATGGTTTAGTAGGTTTTAAGACCCAGTGACTCACTGGAATAGTTTTAGCCCTTTATACCCATCTACTTAGCATCAAAATTACCTCAACTACCTCCAGCAGCTAACTTAGATGCACATTATACAATGGTGCTATCTGTCTCCAGGTAGAACCCATAAAATGGGCAAATTGATGCATGATTGCTGCTGTAGATGCCATCTGCCCCACAACAATTTTCTGCACTTTATCTGGGATTGTCAGGGCTAGGAGGAAGTATAGAGAGTAGAAAACGGAGTTATCTGTCTCCCGAGGAAGCTTTTCATGATCAGCTATTTTATGTGTTTGGCAGAGCCAAGTATAGCACTGACATTGAATTCATTAGGCTTTAATACTGAACTACTCTGGGCCTCTGAATCCTGAAACATTCTTGCTATAATCTGCTGCTGGCTGGCACTTAGCATGAAATTAGAAAATCAGCCCTTTGAGATCCCAGTGCAAGCTAGATTTTACTGCACAGGAATATCCGGCAAACATATTTGTAGTAGGACATTTTTCAATATCATTATGTAATAATGATTTGCTGATCTCTTGCAATCTTTCAAAGGTTCATTTAAGCTCCTGCTGATTATACATCAGGGCTTGTGTGTCTTTGTACATGTAATCTGTAATAATAGTAGATCTTTTGCTTTTCCAACTAATAATTTGTCAGCTTTATTTGATGCCAGGATACAGCTCACCCATTATAACTGATATATTATGGCCTGAAATACTGCATACAAGTTTACTGTATGTGCTTAATTATGAGTCACTGAAGCATGCCAAGTCTCAGTCGAGAATGTTTTTTTATGAAAAGATTGTTGGAGATGGCCTTTACATGAACCATCAAGTGATCAAACTATGAGGTTTATTAGATTATTATTTGTGTCACTCTATTTAAAGCTACTGATCAAATTAATGTATGTCTGAAATAAAAGAAAAGTTTGTACTGTCTGAATGATCTAGATAATATTCATATACAAGCTATGAACAATTTCAGGGAATATTTTTTTCATTGCTCTTTAGAATTTCATAAGCAGTATGTATTTTCTGAGCAATTGATCTTCAAAATTAACTATGCAGCAATTTTTTTCATCACATTAATTTTTCCTCCTCTCCTTATAAAAGGAAAATCGCTAAAACTAATTAGCTAAAACTAATTAACGAAATTAAGAAGTAACTTTTAATATAGGTCTTAAAGTATGTGCAAACCATGGTTAAAAACATAATTGAATAGTCCATGAATGCGGTCAGCACAAAACAGCTGGACCAAATAATTAGTTGATAAGGCCCAAGTTACTACTGACAACTAATTTGCAAGGCTATGCGCTTACATAACATACAAACATACAGTAGTCTATCAATGCGGTCTACACAGAAGTAACTGGACCAAAAGCATATGAAGGGCTCAGTTGTTGGTTAGCAAGACAACATACTGCAAAAAAATAAAAAATTACTCCACAATATATTTAAGCTTAAAATGTAAATTAGATCTTATCAATCATCCAGTGTGTAGTGTCAAACTTCAGCACACCGAAGTAGTTAGTTGGCAGGACAGGAAGCCAATGTTTCACCATAGTTATCAACTGTATGTGCGTCCTGAGATGATGCATACAGATGAAAAATTGTTACGGGTCTGGGCCTGCACACATATGTTTCCATACCTACCGCAGAAGACTTGCCACCACCTCTTTCTTTATACCACTGGTTCATAGCACACCACACTAGTCTGCTATTGCACCTCACTAGTAAAACTGTTGGTCAAGCCATATGCTGACACCATATGCCCTGTATACTTCATACAGGATCATTAAGGGATAGGCTCCTTCATCCTCTTCAGCTTATGACCCTACCTACTAGATGGTTGGTGAGATCTAAGTTCCATCTTAAGCATATATACATTGTGGAGCCATTCACTGTTTTTTTTGCATTATGTTGTCTTTTTCTATTGTGTCTGTTGGGCATTGTTTAGTTGATATACCTGCTAACCCGCACCTGAGCCCTTCATATGCTTTTGGTCCAGTTACCTCTCTATAGACTGCATTGATGGACTGTTGAATTATGTTTTTAAGCATGTATGTGTTGCTCGTAGCTTTAAATATATATTAAAAGTCACATCTTAATTTCTATAATTACCCTCCACTTGTGATTCAGTTGACTTTAAAGGGAACCTGTCACATAGGTAATGCCACCCTAGCTGAGGGCAGCACAAGCTAGTGTCAGACCTTTTGTTTCCAGAGCTGTGCCCCTTATTCTGTAAGATGCAGCAGTTTTAGAGCATTTACCCCTTAAATCTTATTCACGATCAGGTGTTAGCTCCACCCACCAAAGGCTAGCTCTGCCCACTGACAGTTATTCATGTTTCTACCTATTCAAAGTCAAAGGTTTGTCAGTTGAGGTGGGCGGAGTTTGAAAAAAACTGACACTCTGATGGACTCTTCAAATGACTCTTCTGGCTGAAAACTGCAGATCTGAGCATTAAATACACGAAAACTACAGCATCTTACAGAATAAGGGACACAGCGCTGGGAACAGCATGCCTGACACTACCTTGTTCTGTCCTCAGCCAGGGGGGCAAAAACTATTTGACAGGTTCTCTTTAAACACTATTCTACCTGGTATTACCTCCTTTTTTCTTCTATATTGATGTATGAGGGTTTGTTTTCTATGGGACAAGATATACTGTTTAATGTTGCCATTGACCGTACCATATAATATACTCGGAATGCAATTGAGCACCAATTTTTGCAGGGGTTTCTTTTTTATTACTGTTTAGTGCAAATTACATGTTTTCTGTATTCTGCAGGTTGGTACGAATTCCTTGATGACAAATTTGTGATAACATAATTTCATTACATTTTAGTGCTTTTGAAAAAAATAAAAACATTTTCTATTTTTGACATTTGCAATTTCCTGCAACCAATAACTTTTTAATTTTTCAGTTTATGGACCTTAGTGAGGGTTTGTTTTCCATGAGCTGAAGAGCAGTTTTTATTAGCACCATTTTAGGATACCTGTGACTTCTTGATTACTTTTTTCCAATTTTTTTGGAATGCTAAATTAACAAAAAATGCAAGCTTGGCATTTGGAATTTTTTCCTTTGATTGTGTTAACCTTTAGGATATATGATGCTGTATTTTAATAGATTGGAATTTTTTCAGATGTGGGAATACCAATTATGTTTTTTTTATTTATTTGTAAATGCAAAAGGGGTGTTTTAAACTTAAAAAGAAAAAAAAAATTATCATAAAAACTCTTGTCTTTTTACTGATATTGTACTCCACCGAAGGGAACTTGATCGTTAGGGGGCATGATTGCTTGTACAACCTTCTGCAATATACAGATATTGCAGAAAGGTGTACTAAGGTGGCTCTCTTATTACATCCTATCTATGGCAGACTGCAATATGAATAGTAACATAGCAGCTATGGAGGCCTTCAGTAGGCCTCAGGCTGTCACGGCAACCACTTGTCACACCACGATCTTGTTGTGGCATCTATCAGGTGAAAAAGAGACCACGTCTAAAGGGTTAAACAGCTGGGATTGAGAGGCAGCTGTATCGATCAGCTGTTATCTGCTGTGTATGGAATGGACTCGTTTCATACTCCCTTACCGGCAATATGACATACTATAAGTCAGATGTCAGTGAGGGGTTACATTTATTAAGCACTTGAAACATGTAAGGCTAGATTCAAATCTGTGTTGCAGGTTCTGTTGAGAACCGATGTCAGGTACACCCTAATCTTTTCCTGTCTTAATCTGCCTACGCAGAGCAAGCGCTCTGAAAAGGATGACCTCGCACTTGAACCTTTTCCTGACAAAACAATGGCCAGACAGAAAGCAAACAGATGGATAACAAACAAGCATAGATACTGGGATTGAGAGTCAGCTGTATTGATCAGCTGTTATCTGCTGTGTATGGAATGGACTCGCTTCATACTCACTTACCGACACTATGACATACCAGTATGTCAGAGGTCAGTGAGGGGTTACATTTATTAAGCACTTGAAACATGTAAGGCCAGATTCAAATCTGTGTTGCAGGTTCTGTTGAGAACCGATGTCAGGGACACCCTAATCTTTTCGTGGCTTAATCTGCCTACGCAGAGCAACCGCTCTGAAAAGGGCGACCTCGCACTTGAACCTTATCCTGACAAAACAATGGCCAGACAGAAAGCAAACAGATGGATAACAAACAGGCATAGATACAACAGAAAATAAATAGAGAGCAATGTCAGGCGGGCCAAGGTCACACAGTACTGAATCAGAAGACAGGAGAGTTACCTAGATGCAAGCCAAATTCCAGAGCCTGAGAAATCCAAGCAGTAATGCACCAATTCCGTAGCCAGGATACTAAAGCAATCACAGGCACAGGAAGAGGAGTAGGCAGGTTTAAATACCGCACCCCAGTTAGGGATTGGGCTCAGGACTTAACTCACTAAGTACCGTACAGAACACTGGCTGAGGCAGAAAATAGACAGGAAACCTTACAGAGGTGATAGCACAGCGCTAACAGGCGAGAAGTGGAAGCACCGAGCGCTCATCCTTACTGTTTGTACTATCTGCACAGGTGAAGTATACTTTTACTCAGTGTTGCATTTGCACTTTATTTATTCATTATACTTGCTCATATACTGGGGAGCAAAGAGTATTCCAGTAAGTGGTTGGTTATTCCAAATAGATCGTATTGTCTGTTCATCAGTAACACCACCATTTACCTATTGTGTATTACCCACATTAGTACATAGGGGATATTTATTAGTTTCCAATTAGTAAAATAATGTGATTTTTTTATATATACAATGGGTCTTATGAAAACTGTCTAGCACTAAGACTGTCTTTGTTGCTCATAGCAACCAATCAGAGCTCAGCATTTATTTTTCCAGAGCAGTATATGAAATGAAAACCGAGCTCTGATTGATTGCTATGTGCTCTGCACTGAAGAGGGACAAAAATCCCGAAACAGCGTTGTCTGCAGATGAAAGATACTGGCTGGGTTAAAAATCCTTTTTGCTTTCTCAAGACTCGGTGGGTCAAAAACAAATTGTGGATTTGTTACATCCAACAGAGGGTGCTGTGGGCGTCTAAGCCCCTTTCCCATAATGCCTTGTGATATGCAGATGCTAAGTAGAGGGCGAAAAGGCAAAACAAACTCTACAAGCCGTTCGTTCGGTGCTCTCTTTAAGGAGAGATCTTCCCTTCCTGATGTGCAACAAAGACAATCTTGCTGCTAGACAATTTTCATACATAAGGCCCATAGTTTCCGGATTTTGCAAAAGTATACTACAAAGTATTGTCACAACCAAGGGGCAGAAATGCTTGGCACTTGATTAGTAATCTCACTTACTGTAATAGGGGCTGTTTTTTTTTTTTTTACTAGAGATGGCAACTGCTGTCAATGCTAATAAACTATAAAAAGCATCCTGCAAAGTGAAAAAGATTAGCTCCAGCAGCTGCTTGCTTTCAGATCTGAATCTTCAAAGAGGAGAATCTTGCATTCTTTCACTTGACACGGCCCTAGGCAAAAAAAGGCATGAGGGAAAAAAAAAACTATAGGGAACATTCTGAAACTGTAATCAGAACACATAATAGCCTCATTTTATTTTGCATAAACGATAAGCAATTAGTCTGCTTTCTTTCGATCATAATCTACAAAAAATGGAACTGAGAAATGCATTCCCTAAATGATGCTACCAGTGGAATTGCATCTTTAAAGTAGCCAATTTAGGGTTAAATGCAGTGAAGTGCTTATATTTTCTCCTGCATAGGTAATCTTGTGTGGGTTTTAAATGAGCACTGAGGCATGTGAGTGATTGTAGGTTTTTTGTATTACTTCAGGATCCACAGCTTTTGTCAATTAGACTACAGAAGGACATCAAAGGAAGCGCCACATAGTTGTCTGTAGCTCCTAGGAATGGGTAAACATGCTTGAAAATATCTAAGCAGCATGAAGAAATGTGTCTTAATATGTGATTTTGTGTGCATGGTGCAGGGGTTGGCATTCTGTCTTGCATGAAATGAGTAGGATTTCAAGGATAATTTCAGTAACGCAAAATCCTTTGATTCCGGACTTCGACAAATCTGTCATGCTTCTGACTGAAGTGAAGTTGCTGTTATGTGCAGATATATAGAAATGCACACAACACATATGTGAATACACTTATGACAAATATAATATTATTTATCAGATCATGCTTTATGGCATGTTCATTTTTAAATACCAAAGAAATGATGTTGTCAGAGACGTTTAATCTTCTACCCACACAAGTAAGATCAATGCATCACCTGCATTTAGTGGAAAGATCCTACAAAACCTAAGGGACCAATATAAATGAGATGGTACCTTTTCAATTATAAATTAGTCTAGACTCTATGGGGGACATGTATGAAAACTGTCTAGGTGTAAGACTGTCTTTATTGCCCATAGAAGAGTGAAGAAATCAGACGATACCTTTTAGAGGCTGAGTATATTTGATGGTGAGCTTTCGAGAGTACTAGCTCCTTTCTTCAGACATGATGTTATACAAGAACTGAAAATTTACAGTTTTTTTTATACACAAAAGACCTGGACCTTCAAAGGATCTTAGAATTCTTAAAAATAACAAAATGCAATATAAGCAGACAAGTCATTTACAACAGGTCAAGAAATCAACAATCTGGAAACTTGTTAGGCATGACTGAGGGGTCAGTAATTCTTCGTCTTATCTAGTAGCAATCAGGTGTAATTTGTGGTCCTCACAGTTCACACATAGTTTGACATAAACCTGGCATGAATATTTAGCCCTTTTAGCAGAGTTTGAAATTTTTGTATTAATTTAAATTCACACTCCTTTCTCTCCCTCTGTGTCTTAAAATGTCCCATTAAAACCATAATCTTCAAATCTTCAATAGAATGGTCATCTCCGGAGAAATGTGCAGCCACTGGGAGATCTGTTCTGTTGTTGTTAATGGTGAATCTGTGTGAATTTATGCGCTGGCTGAGTCTCTGCCCTGTTTCCCCCACATAAAGGCCTGTGGTCGGACATTGCGCACACATGATCAGATACACCACATTGCTAGACCTGTAGGGAAATGTCCCCCTAATTCTGTGCACCTGCTGTGACTGTGGGACAGGTACACTGTCAGCGGTGTGGATGTGCCTACAGGTCTTGCACCTGTTCTGCAGGCAGGGTGATAATCAGTTAGCCTCTAAAAGGTATCGTCTGATTTCTTCACTCTTCTACTACTTTCTATGGCTAACACGGTACAACATTATACTTTATTGCCCATAGAAACCAATCAGGACTACACTTTCATTTTTCCAGATCACTATATGAAATGAAAGAGGAGCTCTGATTGTTTGCTATAAGCAACAAAGACAGTCTTAGACCTGGACAGTTTTCATACATGTCCCCCTATGTCTCCACGCCATTGCCTGTGAGCCATCTTAAAACTGCAGAATAACTCATGAAATAACTTGCAGTGGAAAAAAACACAGGGCACATGGCAACAAAGTATCAGCATTACTGGCTATTTTTTTCCCAACATTACAGTCATGGTGACAATTGCTGCAATCCTTAAAGGGGTTTTGCCACGATGTAATGTTGACGTGGGAGCCTCCAAAATGGGTAATTAATCCCTGTTCTAAATATATGTGATTACAAAAATTGCAGCCTGAGAGAGCTGCAGGCTGCCTTACCTGCCCTTAATTACTTAAAAGCTTCTATTAGATACGACCTGACAAGAACTGCTGGCCGGGCTTGCGCAGAGAACACTTCTTATCTGATGAAAGGGAGCTGAAGAAGCTTTCAAGGCACCGTGTAGAAATATGTTGTCTTTTGTATACAGAATCCACTAGTTGTAGTGTGATTATCTGAGTAGATCCTTGCTTTATCTGATGACAGAGAACATGAAGAAGCTGTCAAGCTGCTGTAGAGAAAAGGTGTTGTCTTTTGTATACAGAATCCACTAGTTGTAGTTTGATTATTTGAGTGAACATTTCACACGATCCCTTATGCACGGCTCTGTGCTCTGGCTGTGTCTCTCTTAGCTCAGCGCGGCTTGTTTACATTTGCTTCTTAGCAGATAAGGCACGTCCTGACAAAACCCCTTTAACTATTGCTGTAACTTGAAGGTAACACTGTACATTGCTAAAGTCCAATTTATGGTGACTAAATGAGTCACTGACCACCAGGTGTTGTATTCCTCGTAGACATACTTGCCAACTTTTGAAAGTGGCCTTTAGGAGTCCAAGAGAACTCTTCTTTTTTTCCAGGAATCTCCTGAATGGCCCAGGAATGTTGGGTCATCGCTCTTGGGTCACCGGACAATTTTGGTTAGACACCAAAGAACTTGTCATTTTTCTTTAGAAGGATCCTTTGGAAGGATCAGTGGACAACCACTTAAGGGCACATAATTGGCTATGTAAATATGAGTAAGGTTATTATATGCAGTTTGTCTTCTTATGGTACTGTAACATTTATCACCAATTTTATGACTTATGATGACCTACATCTATAGAAAATCTATGGCTTTTATGTTTTTCAGATCTATTAAGTGTTGAATGGACAAGATGTTGACTCAAATAGTTAACCGACTCAAACTCTAGTCTGGAGAGGGAAGCAGCTGAAGCCAAGTTGGGGTAGTTGGAACAGTAATAGAGGTGGGGGTTAGAGTAAGGAATTGAGCTGCAGAGTCCGTTAAAGTTATATGTTAAGGTAGTCAAAAAGCTCTTGAGAACAACACTTTTGGAGGGGATTGGAGTGGAGAGAAATAGTGAGTATGCATTATATATAGGAATACCAGAGTTTCTTAGTGACTGTGGAAAATGTGGAAATCGAATGGTCTCCCTCCTAAGAGCTATCATGCTAGATGTTAGGAATAATGCTGGTGGGGCTCAATCTGTGTACGGATGTTATCTTAATAGGCAGGAGCCACACACCCTCTATACTGTAGCTAGGTTGACGACCACCTAAAGCAACTTACTCACAGGAAAAATTTACAGGGATTTATAAAATAGCTAAAGTATTGAGAAGACATACAAATACTGGGATTAATATAAATATTAAAATGACCGGGAATTCTAATTCCAAGGAGACTGCAGGCAACATTTTTTAGAAAATTAAAAGAAAAGCAAGCTGTACAAGTCAGACTAGTAGGCATCATCTGCGAGCTGTTAGACTGCCTCAAAGAAAAAAGGATAATCAAGAAGGAATAATAAGGTCCAACTGGAATAGGCTCCAGGATAAGTTTTCAGGGTTTCTCCACCTTTGAGCATAATCTAATTAAAATATGAAGTAACTTTGTAAATACAGAAATTCAATTATTTATTTTGTACTGATCCTGAGTTCTACCTGATTCATAGTCCCTTATTTAAATTCTGTGTTTCTACAAGAATAAGTTCTCATACAAAGGCAAAGGGTGGCAGTATGTCTGAAACTGTGCAGTTTGTGAACTGTATCTGTGGTGAAAGTGTATTGTGAGTGGACAAATGGCCCAATTGTGAAAAAGGGATGTTGAAACTGCAAAGCACCAGGTGCCATTGATATGAGAGATGAATATTAGGTGCACAAGGGCAGACCGACACATTACAGCATAAAGGCTCACCACCAACATGATCCAGGGGGCTACCAGACGTGTGTCTAAAACAACTGGTCAATGAACGCTTCTGTCTATGGGGCTCTGAAGCAGACAGTTGGTCACTGCACCTCTGCTAATGAAGTAACATTAGCAGAAAAGGCCTCAATTTTCACTGCAGTATTGGAATTGGACGTTCGCTGATTGGCAAAGTGTTGCCTTCTCAGATGAATCACGTTTTCTGCTTCATCAAACAGGCGGATGTTGGTGTGTCAAGTGAAAAACATCAGAAAGCAAATACCCTGCAACTGTTGCTGGAAGAAACAAGCTGGTGGTAGCAGTATTATAATCTGGGGAATATTTTCATGGCTTTCTTTGGGCCGACTCATTCCTATGAAAGGCACTCCTAACAGATTTGTGTATGAAGCCATCCTAGCAGATCACATACACCCATACATTCTAAATGTCTTGCCTAGGGCAGATGGGATCATCCAGCAAGACAATGCGACATATCACACAGCTAGAAATGTCCAACACTGATTGGAAGAGCATGACAAAGACTCTGTAGTATTATCCTGGTCCTCTAATTCCCCAAGCTCAAACCTAATTGAACATTTGTGGGACCACCTCAATCATTGGGGCAGATTTATCTATAGTGTCTTACTTTTAGACAGTGTAAAGTTAGACTAGACAGTCCTACAATGCGCCACATTTATCATAGTGTTGATAAATCTGGCGCAGGTTAGAACTGTCTAGTCTAACTTTGTACCACAAGTAAGTTGGCTTACTTTCAAGCCAGAAACTGCGACAAAACTGCGGACGAGGCGCAGAAGCATCTGGAACTGTGGTGAAAAGCTGGTTTTTGGCGCAAATTGAGCGGGAATTCTGGCGCAACTGCCTTGAAAGATCTCTATAGATCCCCCCCACACACTTTTCAGCAGCTGTGGGATGCAGTCAGCATGGCTTCAGATACTTTTGACAATCTATCAGGACCTTATTGAGTCACTCCCAACTATCCATGCTGCATACAGCAATTATTCTGGATGTTAGCTTGTGGCCATAATAATGTGAGTCGGCTGTGTAGTACAGTTTTGTACTACTAAGCTCTGAATTGTACAGTGTTGAAATATGTACAACACCCATGGGTCCACAGTATGCCTCGTATTAATAGGTAAGAAATACAGCATTTTTTTCTCCTTGAATTATACAATATCTGATAAAAAGGAATCTTACCATTAAAATGTTTAATTCGGCTGATCTGTAAAGGTGGGACAAAATTAATCAATCTGTAATTTTGGCTCAATTTTTACCTATGTCTATAACGAATACAAATAATTATTTGTCCTAATATTGATGTTTTATGTATGCGTTTTACTTGTGTTGAGGGGATTGGGGTTGGCTATCGAGATCGTCGATGCCATAGTCGGCCGCTACGAAAATTTTTCGAAAAGTGGGGCCCTCGATTATGGCGATTTTCCATTAAATTTTAAGGGGGAGCAAAACACCTTCATTATTTCACCCAAAAAAAGGCTGGGAAGCTGAAAATTTAAAATCCCAACAGTCCCCAAAAGGAACGTGCCCAATCTTAGGGAAAAAACAATTAGGGTTTTAAAAATCACCCGAAAAAAAAAATCACAGGAAACCCTTCACTATTCCCCCGTTATGTACCAAAAGCCTGACCCCTTTAAAAAAGCATCACCCCAAAAAAAAAAGTGGGCCCAAAGGGGAGTAAAGATTTTTAACCCTCATTTTTTACTTTAACTGGACTTGAATATTCCCCGTCTTGGGGAAAGCAGCATGGGGCCCCCAAACCTGCATTTACCCCCAGATTTAAAAAGTGCCCGGGAAAAAAAGGAGTCTTTCAAACCCCCATTTTTGTTAATTGGGGCACTAATATATCTGTTCCCCCGTACCGCGAATGACCCTTTTAAACCCTTCCCGGACCCCCAGTTTAAAAATTTCCAGAAAAAGGAGTCTTTCAAAACCCCCATTTTAGTTGAAAAAAACATTACTGTCCCTGTCCTGGGGGGCCCCAGTATACCATTAAAACCCGTCCTTTAACCCCCCGATTACAAAAAATGCCCGGGAAAAAAAAGGGGTTTTTTCAACCCCCCAAATTTTGTTTAACTGGCATTGACTAGAAACTGTCCCGTGCCACGCAAGACCCAGGGGGCCCGGGGTTCAGGGGGGGCGGTTAGAGCCCCGGGAGCCCCGTCACTAAATTTAAAACGCGGGTTAAAAAAGCCTGGGTGACGCGCAACAAAAACGGGGTGCTGAACAGGGGTGGGAAGCGGGAAATTTTGAGAACTCCGCCTTTCCAATACCCCGTCAAAAATGGGGGACGCTTTTTCCCCTCCGGTATGAGGCGGACCAATTGAGTTTTACTTGGAAATACTGGGGTTAACGCCCCCTGTTACACCCGGGTTCCCTTTTTTCTTGGGGGATTCTTTTTCTCATTTTACTCAAAGTGTGGAGGGAAATTTTCTCTGTTTCTTTGTTTCTTTTCCCTGTCCATACCCCCCCAAAAAGGGGTTTTGAAAAAACCCCTCTGGTTTAAGTTTTCCCTTAAACCCCCCTTGTAAAAATTCAGCGGGGAATTTTTTTTCCACTATTTTTTACATGCAAATTTTTTTTGTAAATTTAATTCTAGAAAAAACATTTTTTTTAAAATTTGGATGGAAAACCCACCATGTCTTTGTTTTTCTTTTTTTCATTGCTTTAAAGGGTTTTCTCAAAACAAAGGGGTTGATAGTATGTTTTAAAAGATCTTGCAAAAAAAAAGTCATTTTTGCAATATGGGTCCCAAAAAAGTGTCCTACCTATTCCCGTTTCTGACAACAACCCCCCACCCTTGACCCCTCTTGACAATTGTGAAAAAACAAATGTCTGTTGAAACAACATTTTTTAAAAATTTTGGGCCCGAGTATAGCTGCAAAGTACAGCAAAAATTTCCCCAAAATTCAAAAACATGACCCTTTAGCCTTTTGGGCAATTGTGAAAAAACAAATTTGTTAAAAAACAAAAATTTTTTTTGAAAAAGGACCCGAAAAAATAGCTTCATGTCCCCAGCAAAATGGGCCCCCAAAAATTTAAAATGACCCCTGAGCCACTTTTTACAATTGGGGAAGAAAATTTCTAATTTTAAAAAAAAATTTTTTTTTAAAAGGCCCGTAGTTTGTGCATTTCAAAGCAAAAAAGCCCCCAAAAAAATTTCAAAGATGACCTTTAGGCCCCCTTTGGGAGTTGTGAAAACAAATATTTTTAGAAACAACATTTTTTTATTTAAAAGAACCCGTGTATTGCTGCATTTCAAAGCGCATGACCCAAAAAAAGATAAAAAAAGACTTTTTTGCCACTGTTAAAAATTTTGAGGGAGAAATGCCATTGAAGCCCCATTTCTGTTCCCAAAAAACCATGATTATTTTTTGTATCTACAACTACATGACCCCCCCAAAAAATTTTAAAAAATGGGCTTCTCAAACCGTGTTAAAAATTGTGAGGGGGGAAAAGCCACTTAGACCCCCAAATTTTGTTTCCCAAAAGGAAAATGATTATTGGGTGTAACCACAGCTTTCAATCCCCAAAAAATTATAAATATGAAATTTCAGCCACATTAAAAATTTTTTGAGGGAGGGAAAAGCCCCTTAAAAACCCATTTCTGTTCCAAAGGACCCTAATTATAGTGTATTCACAGCAACATGACCTCAAAAACCCTTGACAATGCGAAAAAATTTTTAAGATAAAGTGAGGGAAATGGAATAGGTGTTTTCTTGGGAAACCCTTTCTGTTTTTTCAGACTCCTCACAGCAAAAAAATAAAAGAGGAAAAAAAGGGAAAAAAAAATTTCAGAAGAAATTATCAATTTTAAAAAAAAAATTTTCAAGAGGACCATTTCGTTTTAAAAAGGGAAAGTAAGTAGACCCGGGAAATAATCGTTGACCTGGCAAAATTTGGGCCCCAAATCATCAGGATCCCCTGCCCGATTCCCTCTTGATGAAAAATCAAAAGATCCCATTATCTGTGGAAAGCCGGATGCGTTTGTCTGTAATGCTCCCCCCAGCTGTGCTGAAAGGGCCCCTCAGATATGAAAGTGGTTTTTGGGAGACAAATCTATGGCGGGAGAGCCAAATGGGCCCTTCGTTTCCCTTTTTGGGAAAAACCCCAAAATTTTATTGGGTCCCCGGGAAAACCCCCCAAAAAAAATTTGGTGTTTAGACGCAGAAACCGGGGGCCCCATGTTTTTAAGCTGATCTCTGTGGTTTTGGTGTGTGCCCCGGATTGCTGCTTTGGGGAGGTGGTAAAAAAAAGATTGCCGAGGTTCACCCATTAGGGGTTTTCCCCCACCCTTTCCTGCGCGCCGCTACGGGCCCACCTGGCCTCTACTGCGTACGTCGTGATGTTTTTCCCCCCGTGACATTTTGGGGGGGTTTAAAACCAGACGAAAAAGATTTTCTTAGTTGACAAAACAAAAGGTCTCCCTTTTGCATTTTACTCCTATTTGGGGGGTGGAAAAGGAAAAATGTGATTTTTTTTTTGTACCCGGGGGCCAGGGGGGTGGACCCCTTAAATGTTTTTTCATTTTGATGGCCCCTTAAAGCAGGGTCATGTTGGAGGGGAAAAGGAGCATCCAAACATCATGTGGAGATTTGGAAACCCTTGGGTTTTCCCCAAACCTCTGGGGCGAGGGGAAATACAAAATGATCTTTCCCCATCTTCCCTCCCCCTCAAATTCGCGCCAACCTCTTTTTCCCAAGGGGAGGGACGTGTAACCTTTGGTGTCCCAGGAATACCCCCTCCCCCCTTTTTCTTCCCCTCCCCTTCCTCCCGGGACACTTTAACAAAGCCCCGACTTGCTGAGAGATGCAAACCCCAAAACCTGTTCGCCACCTTGCATTTGCTCGGACCCCCAACCACGCCTAATTTAAAAAACCCATTGAAATTTTTGGGAAAAAAATCGGGCCCTTTTGGATTTTTACGGAGGGAAAGGTCCTTTTCCGCCCTCTGTGGGCCGTCACTCCCCCGTCGCTTTGGGGGCGTTTTTTTCAGGATGGGCCAAACGACGTTCCCGGGAAATAAGATCACCACAATGCTCATGTGGGAAAAGGGCATTGCCGAAATGGGCCATTTTTTGGGGGCTTCTTTAAAACTGGGAAAGATGGTTTCGGGGCCTTTCACCCCGCCCCCCCGGTTTGGGTTTAAACCCCCGAGGTCCGCACCCCGTTTTCAGGCCATTGTCATTATACGTTTTAATTTGGGAATTTCGCTGCTGCCACAATCGTGGAGCATAGGGGGGGGAAAGGGAAATTTCCCGCGTGTTGCCACGGGCCCCAATGGTACGGGGTTTTTGGGGGGGCCGGCTGACGCTTTCAAGGGAGCCCGGCCCGGGGCGGGAAACGGGTTCAACGGCGGAATGCAATCAACCTCAGCCTTTTTTAAACGGCAGTCCAGGCCCCGGGGAGCTCTTTTTGAAATTTTTGGGCAAAAAAGGTTCATGACATGTGCCAGGGAAGGGTGTGGGTCCCCCTACCCATTTAAGGGCGGCCACAGATTTCGCCCTTTCGCATTTTCCACCCTTTTGGCACAAGGGTTTTTGTCACCCAGCCAGCGCCCGGGTTTTTTGTTGGTTTGAGCCGTCCACAGTCCCACCTGTGTGGGACGGTTCCAAAGGGAGATTTTAAATTTTAAACGGCCCGGTGTCCCCTGGGCATGATGCCACCAGAGGGCCTTTTGGGGGGAAAAAACCCTGCAACCATCCCCTGCGGGGGTTTTTAAAAAGGGGGGCGCCCAGGCCCGAGAGCCAAACCCTCACCCCCCCGGAAATCCCCCCAAGCCACCCATGGCTGTCACAGAGATTTTAGGGGGCCCCTTTGGGCCCTCTTTTTAACCATGGGGGTTTAGATTCCTTTTTCCGGGCAAAAGAGGGAGACCCAAGCGCTTGAAATTTTAAAATGAACGGTGGCTGGCCAGGGGGGGCGGCTTTTCTGGCAAAGAAATGCCTGCTCGGGATCTGGTTTTTGGGGGCAGGCGGGGGGGGGGGGGCCATGACGTGGCGGAACCCAAACTGTGTTTCCCCCAGACGGGAAAGGAACCTTTCCCCCAAAGGGCCCAAAACCCGGGAAAAAGCCGACATTCAGGGTTTTGGCTTTGGAAAGGTTTGGGTTTAAAATGTTTCTTTGCTCCCCAAAACCGGAAGGGCAGAAGTGGTCTGCTGGGCGGGCCCCCTGTGGCGGGCAAGGGCTCAAAAACTGGGGAAGGAGAAGGGGGAGGATGGGTTTTGGTGGTGCTTGGGGGGTACCAGGGGACGGGGGAGGGTGAAAACGGGGCTGATCCCCTGATCATTCCCCGGGGAAAAAGGGGAGCTGAGGAAAACCTTTGGGGGGTGGCGGAGGGGGGAGGAGGGGGGAGGCAGAGGGGTGACAATGGGTTTTGGGGGCCCGGGGGTCGGGGTTTTGGTTTTTTGGCCAAGTGGGTTTCCCCCCTTTCAACTATGCCCTTGCTGCATGTGACTAGAAAGTTTTGGTTTGGGGGTTAAACCCCAAGGTTCTTTTCCTCTACTTAAAGCGTTTACGGCAAAGGCGGGATATACATCGCTGGGTGAATCAGAGGCTTTGGGCAAAGAAAGGGCCCCGGCTTGAGAGGTTCCCGGACCTTTTTTTACGGCGAAAAGCGAGGGGCCGGGGTTTGCGCTGGGCCGTGGCTGGCGGAATCATATCAGGGGCTTTGCGACCCCCCCCTTCCCCTTTTTTTTACGGGACCCTAAAAAACCCCCCTTTTCCCCATCGTCTTCCCCCCCTGGGCATTTATGAAGCCGTCGCAAGAAATTCTCTGAAAAGAAACCCCCATGGATCCGCAATGTCGTCAATCTTTATCAAACAGGTGAATTGGTCGTCCCGACTTTTTTGCCCTCCCCGAAGCGGGGGCTTTCAAACCCAAGGGGGACTGGCCCCGGCGTTTCCGACCGGGGGGGCCCGGGATTTTTGCCGATTGAACCGGCTTCCCTTTATGGCTCAGAAACTGGGCGTCGAGCAGACTAAAACCCCCTCTTTATCTTTTAAAAATGCCCTTTTGGGCCCCAAACCCCCATTTTGGTTTATCAAAGAAAGGCCCACAGACAAATTGGGTTATCCCCCCAGTGGGTGGTACAAGGTTACATTTGGGCGGCTTCTTTTTGGACGGATGCTGATTTTGGTGGATAAAACAATTTTTGGGGCCCTGGCAGGACGAGGGGAAAACTGGGTAGATTTCAGGTTGCATTAACCACTGAAGGAAGGTTGGCGACGATGTTCGTTTTAGATTTTAAGGGGCCCCGGGCCCCGGGGATGACAGGCCTGAGGGGCCGGGAATGACAAACCCTCGGCATGCGTGTTGTCGCCAGCACTGGGAAAGGGGCACCCTTTCTCGTAAACCCCAAAATCCAAAGTGCTACCCCCCCCCTTTGCTCGCCTTTAACCCCCTGCATTTTCACTCCCCTGTTTTTAAAAATAAAAAATTTGAGAAGGGGATGGAATAGTTTTTTGGGAAAATCTCCTTTTTAAAAACGGGAAATATAGGTATTCTCAAATCCCTCTATTTTAAAAAAAAAATTGCGGATACAAATTTAAAATGCAAGGGGGTTATTCAACAAAAATTGGGCTGGGGAAAAGTCCAAAAAAAAACAAAATTTTTATGTTTTGGGATAATAAAAGGTATTTTTTTTCACCCTTTTAATTCATTGTGGGGGAAAATAGGGGAAATTTTGTTTTAAAAAAAATTTTCTTTTAATTTGCGTCAATGGAAAATGCTTTGGGTGTGCAAAAGTCAAAAAACCGTTAAAAAAATTTTTGTTTTTTGTAGATTAAAGGGATTTTTTTGCAATTTCAATTTCCCCGTGGGGAATATAGAATTGTGTTTTTTAAAATTTTGTGGATTCTGTCAATGAACAAAAGTGGGGTGCAAAAGTCAAAAAAAAAGTAAAATGTTAAAGTTTTTTTTAAAAAACGGGGATTTTTGCACCCTTTTTTTTTTAACCCCTTTGGGGAAATATAAAAATTTTTGTTTTAAGATTTCGTGGGGTTTTCTGCCTCAATGAACAAATTTTTGGGGTTTTGGAAAAATCAAAAAAACAAGTAAAATGTTATGTTTTGTTTTGATAAAACCCGGGATTTTTTGCACCTTTTTAATTCCCCCTGTGGTTTAATATGAATTCTGTTTTTTAAAATTTTCGTGGATGGGGCGTCCCAAAAACAATGCTGGGTGCCAAAAAGTCAAAAAACGTAACCGTTATGTTTTCGTTGATAAAAGGTATTTTGGCAACAAAAAAACCTGTTTACCCAAAAGATTGGGGAATTTTGGGAAAACTAACTGCAAAGGGGGTTTTAAAAAACCCCTACAGGTGTTAAAAGGGGAAAATTAAAATGGGAAACATATCTGAAAAGTATACGGAAAAAAAAAGGGAGTTTTGCACCCAACAAAGAGACCGCAGTTACCAAAAATGTGTATCCAAAATAATTCGGCGGGCCCCAAAACCCGGAAATATTTCAATAAACAAATGTTTAAAAATAAATATATTTCCCCACAATATTTTACACTAATTTTTGGTGAACTTTATCCATTTTTCTTTATAGATAGACCTTTTTCTTTGTTCGCCCGCGGGCCCCCCCCCCCTTTTCTCCCCCCACCGGAATTTACAGCGGTTTGATGCTGCCCTTTAAAAATTTCCCAAACTAATAATAAAAATCTTCAAATCTTAATATAATAAATTGGGAAGGGGCACAGCTAATAGTAAAAGGGTTTTTCTGTGCAGAAAAGACTAATTTGTGAGCTGTTTGGCCAAGAGAGCGCAGGTTTCCCATCCCCTGAGGGCCTTTAGAGACAGAGGCTGAAACAGGGAAAAGTTTTTCTATTTAAAACGAAAGGGAAAGGATTTTTTAAACCCAAAAACAAAAATAACATCCCCAGTTTACGTCGCCAAAAATTCCCCCCTGCCTTTTATTCCCGTAAAAATTTATTTGGGTGGCCCCAAAAAATTTCAGGAACGCCGAAAAAAGGGGGATCTTAATAGGATGTAAAAGATTTTAAACCCTTTAAATTTTCACCCTATCTGGAAAAAATTTTATACCATAAAAAAATTTCCGATTTCAACTTTTTCGATAAAAATCCTTAACCTATTAAAAGACAATTTTGGTTTAAAAAAATAATTTAAAAAAATTTACAAAAAAAATTCTAAGGGAATTTTTTAAAAACCCTACTAAACATAGTAAATGAAACCCGTTCCCCTTGGGTTTTTAAAATTTTTATTTTTGAGGGAGTACCGTAATCTGTATTAATGGATAACATTGCCTAAAAGGGCTTTAATGCAAAAAAAAGCAAAAGTTTTAAAAAGAATTTTTTATGCAAAAAATTTTTCAAAAAATCCTCCATTGTATTGACCACTAACGGGGAAAAAAAAAAACAAAAAAAAAATGACAATTTAAAAATTTTCGCTTTTGCTAACCCAAATCCCAAAATTTAACCTTTTTAAAACCTCCCCGGAATGCTGGTGAAAAGTATTTTTGAGGTAAAATTTCCCCTCCTGCATTAAAATTTGTGATGAATTTCCAGATGAAAAAGTTAAAAAAAGAACCTGCTTCCCGTTCCTAAGAGGGTGTATTATGGGTTTATATATTTCGAAAGTAGATATTTCATAAACCGTTGTTTTTTTACAATTACAAATTTTTTTCCCTGCTTATTTTATTTTTCGTATTCCCCCTTTTTGTTTTCTTAAGCTCTAATAAACCATTTAACCCCTCCCCGTACAGTTTGAAAACCATTTCATCAACCCCAATATGGCTGTCATTTCCTTTAAACTTGACAAAGGGGCCCCTGAGGGGAGTTTAAACCCCAATTTAAAATGCCTGTAATTTTTTTTGACAAATTCTTTAAATTTAAAAAATTTTTTGGGGTTTCAGTTTCTCACGAAAGGTAATGGGGCTAGGTTTCAAACAGTTTTCTGTTTATTGAAGTAGGGAACAAAGGGAAAAATCTATTTTCCAAAACAAACCCCCATTAAAAAACTTCTTTTTCCCCGTAGCTGAAAAAAAAAACCCAAAAACAACCCTTTCCCACCCCTTCAGCAAGATGAGGGATTCCATTAGAACAATGATTTTCTATTTTTTTCTCTTATTTTTAATAAAAAAATATTTATACTCTTTGTGTTTACATGATTTTTAATCTGTCCTCACAATCTCTATAGAATCCTGACAATGGGAAATGCATGTGGTTACAGCAAGCAATTCTAGCAGATGATGAAGATAACATTTGAATTTCAAAGGAATATTACTTGATTTGAACTTAGCTCATAGCAGCAAATCTTTGTGGTAAAATATGCAAGATTCAGCATGCATAATTTTACTGTAACAGTCATCCATCTACAGGGATAAAGGGCTGATAACAGGCCAGATTTGTTAGATGTCTATTATTAATATCAGACTTTCTATCATTGCAACACTTATTTTGACTGACAAAGTTGACATATTAGGAATGTTCAGGGGCAGATTGGGAAAATAAAGTGGACCTGGAAAAAAATCCAAGAGTGCCCCTTAGGCTGTAGGTGGGGCCAACAAAAGTGGTCAGGGTTAGCAAAATGTTAGCTTAATTTGCTGTAGGTGGGTCTAGTGCATAAGCAAGTTAGACATTGCACTGGTACACAAGCACTCCTATAGCTACATGACAGAAAAACCAAAAAGTTATGGCTCTAGCAATGCACCAAAAATAGACCATGGAATAGGATACCAGACTAGGTTATTCAGATCAACCTGATCCTGTAAAAAACATACCCATTAAAAGGATACCATAAAGCCTACATGGTAGGACATGGTCTTCACCATAGATATTCAAATAATGGATATCACAGGAAGCTCCAGTGACATCATTGTTCATGTATGGAAGTTATTGCTGTAGCCTCAAAACACACATACACAAGCCCATGTATACACACACACACATGCCCATGTACGCACACACACATTCTCCACCTGATCTCTGCTGCTTCTCTAGCAAGTCTTGCTGGAGCACAGAGCAGCCAAGGAAACGTTCAATAGCAGCTCCTCAGCCATGATAGGATCCCTCCTGCTTATTCATGAAAAGAGTCCATTTAATTCATGACTCGCCCACCTGAGGCTAGCCCTGCCCGTTACTTTGAATAGGTAGAAACATGTGAATAACTATCAGGTGGACAAGGCTAGCCTTGGGTGGGCAGGCTAATACCTGCTCATGAATAAGCTGGACTCTTTTCTTGCTGAAAATTGGATGCTAGGTCCAGACGGCCGAGGTCTTGTGTTTATGGTTTTTTTGTATGTGGATTGCTGTTAAACTGTGCCTGAATAAAGCTGGCGGAGGCCACATGTGAAGAGAAGCCTGTATTCGAGTGCCATTCCGCTTACCAAAGCGGCGAACTGTGAGCACAGAAGCCCCTGGAACAGTCCAAGATGGCGTCCGAGTGCAAGTGAGGCGTTACAATGGTCAGTTCAGACCTGGGAATATTATTAAACACATTAGCACACATAAATCCTTATATTACAGCTTTTTATTTTACTCCAAACTAGTGTGTTATTTACTTACTGTGTAAATATTTATTAATCATTTGCACCATGATTTAGGGGCATTTAGAGGCATTGGCTTATACTTGACTTTTATTTAGACACATTTATAAAATTTGTTTTTCAAAGGTGCAAATAAGAAAAATGTACTCTAAAAATGTACTGTACTGCATAAAGAGTGGTAAAGTGTCCTAAATTGTGCCAGTTTGAAATGTAGCAGTGATGTATGTTGTGACAGACTAATCAAATGTATCAGAGAAGGCAAATGCACTTTAAATATCTCATAACATAAATGTCAATATATTAGCCAAGTTTTAAAGGGTTTTTCCACTACTTTAAAAAACTTGCCTACTGCCCCCCATAGCGATAAAATAAATAATTAACCTGTACTTATCCGTTGCCATCATTCCAATACCATCAGAGCTCTGCTGTCCACTGCTGGTCCCTTACCCATAAAGTCCCTTTTTACGGCTTGTATGACTGCGATCAAATCACTGGAATAATAGTGATACACCTGAGGATGAAAACACATTAACGTATTTGTATCATAAAGGTAAATGCACATAGGGTAGATTTACTGTGTATTTTCCACATGGATTAACAAATGGAAAATCTGCAGCAGATTGCAACCGATTAACAGTAAAAATCGCAATAGAGTCTGCAAGGAACCATGTGGCTAATTAAGTTTGGATTTGTTGTGTGTATTTCTCTATGGATTTTGATTGGGTTTGATGCAGACATTTTCTGCAGTGATTCTGTCCTGTGTGTATTTACCCATGAGGCACATTAAACCAGCACAATAAATGGGTCTATAGATGCCTATTGACCTAACAGGTGCAGAAAGAGTGTCTTTTTGATACCTGATGGGCAGGTGTATCACTGTGTTCTGTTTTTATGATATGGGAAACCACAACTTGAAAAGAAAAATGTTTTTACAGTACTATCATGTACAGGATAAAAACACACTTTAATTAATTTAAAATAGCATGTTAGTGAAGATACACATCTCTGATGCATTTTGAGCAAGTCAACTTTTACGAATAAGAGCTAACTTGCTCAAAACGCGTCAGAGATGCGTACCGTCAGTAACATGCTATTTTAAATGGATTAATTAAAGTTTGGCCTTATCCTATACACTGTAGTGCTGTAAAAACAATCTACTTTTTAAGTTCTGCTTGCCATCTGAGTTTGATAGGTTCTCCGTGCATCACATATCATATCACTAACAGAACATGAGGATCATGTGGTAAAGTGAACATTTCTTTAGACTTCTTGCATTATTATAGGAAACCACCGCCAGTGATCGGCAAACTGTTCCATTGAAATCTTGTACTTTAATATGGATGATATTGCATAATAAATAGCAATCTGAAAGCCGCCATGATACTGTAATATTTGCATATATTAAATTTAGTTTTAAGTATATCTCCTTATCTTTAAATATTGTATTGCTTATTTTGCTTAATTTTGAAGATACATACCAAGCAAACATGATTAGTAGAAATACAATCAAATTATAATACATTTTAATGTAGTCACATCACTGAAATACAGTGCATGAAAGCAGTCAAAAGCATGAAGCCATATGAAGAGTAGTAACCATTAGGTCACACATCCCTAACTGAACCAATGATTGTAATAAATCTCACAATATGTTTTATATTCCCTTTCTCCAATCTCCCCTTCACCCTCACTAGTATATAAACTAAAATCTATTATAGATATGGCACGATAATCCATGAATTAAAGAGAGATAAAAAGCAGACAATCAATACTGATCAGAGTAGCAAACATGTTCCTGAAGCTGTCGCCCTATGTGAAACTTCAGCGGTCTGGACTGTACAGATGTCTCTTAGGGCATGTTCACACGACGGATTTGGCCACGGGTTCGGTTCCCACGACCAAGTCTCATCCTGACCTCGCCGCAAACTCGCGTCTCCCGACGCAGGTTTGCGGCGCAAGTGGGGCGTGGTCGTGGCGCAAGTGGGGCGTGGTTTGGGGCACGGCTTGCGGCGAGGGTTTGCCCCCATGCAAATTAGTAGGCAGGGAGCAAGCCGCGCCGCCAGCTGTGGCCCAGCCGCGCACCAGCCGCGGCGAAGATCGCAGCGACACGTGCGGCCGCTGCGCTGGGGACTCCCTGTCAAGAATTGACAGGAGAGTTCTCAAACACGCGCGGCAAGGCCGCGGCCCCAGAGCCGCGGCCGAGCCCGCGGCGTGTGTATACTAACGCGGTTTCCCATATTAAACCATGTTAATAAAGTAGGCGTGATTTGGACGTGGTTTTGGCTGCGGAAACCTAGTGTGAACCCGCAGCCATAACCGTGGCCAAATCCGTCGTGTGAACATGCCCTTAGCGTCATGGTTCTGTTTTTGCTACAAATGGGGAGAAATTTCCTCAACCTGTTGCAGGATAATTTTATTGGCTAGTTTGTAGAAGATCCCACTAGAAGTGATGCTGTGTTGGAGCTGATCATTTCTAATGATGCTGAACTAGTTGGAGCAGTCACTCTTTGCTACAACCTTGGTAACAGCGACCACAATATAAGTACAATCTAAACTGTAAAAAACAAACACAGGCCTGGAGGGCAAAAATATTTAATTTTAAAAATATGTGTCCCCAGTTTGAGGGCTGCAAGACTGTAGTCACTTCATGACTTAGAGAGGGTATGTTCCAGAATGCTACAGCAGCACATGAAGTGAAAATGAGGAATAATCTTCTTAACAGGGACACAGACAGCAAAACAAATGTAAAAACCCTTCCCTGTACTATCCAAAACTAAAACAAAAAAAACTTTTGTGCCGGAGTTACATTTAATTTATGTACCTGTTCATACAAATTCAACTTAAGAACAAACCTGCAGTCCCACTCATAATCCGGAGACTAAGTGTACTCCATCAAGAAGGCAGATTTCTGTTAGCAGAAAAAAAACTTCAAACCAAAACAAACCCTGAGGAAGCTGTTTATGCAGTAAAACATATTGGGTGGGGGTATATGTGATGAGGTTTTAATAATACTCTCCAAGTATGACATTTGTTACCAGAGTATGCTGCTGATACCCTGGACCTTCATAGTTACTCCAGAGTGTGATCAATAGGTTATCTGGGACCAATGGTTCCAAAGGAGAGTACGCACTGAGCTTGGATTTAAGCTCTGACAATGACAAAGAAGGTGCAAGTTCTTGAGAACTAAGGAAATTTACAAAAAAGACAGTAGGTTAGCTTGCTCAGAGGCCACAGAGGATGATGAGCACTGGGTGTGGAACTTGGTGCTAGCAGAGTTAGAGGTGCCAAATGCATGGTAAATACAGCTATCTCAGTCTGGCAAGGCTTAATAACTACAATCTGGACCAACCTTGTATGTTTTTATGAAGAGGTGAGTAGAAGTCTGGATAGCAGGACAGCTGTAGATAAAGTGTTTTTAGATTTTGTAAAGACATTTGACACTGTCCCTGATAAGCACCTATCAGGTAAATTAAAGTTTAAAGTATTAGAAATAATAGCGTGTAAATGGATAAAAAACTAGCTATCAGATCGTACTCAGACAGTGGTGGTAAATGACTCCTACTCTGAATGGTCCCAGGTCATAAGCGGTGACACCAAGACTCAGTACAGGGTCCGCTTTTGTTTAATTTATTTATTAATTATATAGGGAAAGGTATTAAAAGCACAGTTTCTATTTTTGCAGATGATGCTAAACTACAGTATGCAGTATAGTGCACTCTATGGAAGATGTTCAGAATTCGCAAGCAGACCTGGACGCACTGAGTGTTTGGGCATCCATTTGGCAAATGAAGTTCAATGTGAATAAATGTAAAGTTTTGCATCTGGGTACTAATAATCTACAGACAATATATGCCCTGAAAGGTGCAAAACTGGGAGAATCGCTTGTTGAGAAGAATCCGGGCGTACCTGTGGATCATAGATTGTAGAACAGCATGCAATATCAATTAGCTGTTTCTAAGACCAGCTTGATATTGTTGTGTATTAAAAGAGGCATAGACTCATGGAATAGGGATGTAATATTACTGTTAAATAAAGCATTGGTGCTGCCTTATTTGGAATATGATATTCAGTTCTGGGCTCCAGTTTATAGAAAAGATGTAGTGGAGTTTGAGACTGCAATGATGAGGAACCAAACTAATAAGGGAATATAACATCTTAGTTATGAGAAAAAGTTAAACTTATTTAGCCTTGAGAAAAGACGGCTACAGGGATACATGATTAATTTATATGAGTACATAAATTGCCCCTACAGAAAGTATGGAGAAAAGCTAATTCATATTAAACTCCCCCAAAAGACAAGAGAGCATTCCCTCCGTCTGAGAAAAAAGGATTCAATATACAGAGAACAAAAGTCTTATTTACCATGTGACTGTGAATCTGTTTAATAGTTTTCGTGGGTAGCTAAGGGTTTCAAGAAAAGCTTATATAACTACTTACTACTAAATAATATAAATACTTATGTAGTCGTATAAAAAGTCGAGATCCAGTCTGATGGCAATTTTGGGATCAGACATGAAATATTCCTTTAGGGCAGATTGGATCTTGTATTATGAGACCCAAAGTTTTCATCAGTAGGGGAAACAAAGCTTAAAAATTCCATTTACCCTTCCCTTCATCCACATATTGCCCCACCCCTGGTTGAACTTGATGAACATATTTTTATTAAACCATGTTATTTGCTGTAACTATGGAAAAGTTCCTGAGTTTCCTTAGAAGAGTGCTGCAAAGTGTTCTGGCAGCATAAATCATGAGATATGAAGTTGCCATTAAGAGGGAAATGATACCAGAGGAAACAGGTACAGGAGATGTCAGTAGAACTGCAAAGTTTAATAAGATGGGCAATAAGAAACAGAAGGCATAAAAGATCCTTTGTGTCATGAATTTCTTGTTGCAGATATAGGAATTACTAATTTTGATAGCCCAGGCGGGTTTAGGGAGGAAGTAACATACATGATGTTGAGTAATTATGTAATCCCAGGACTGTAAAGAAGTTGAGGGACTTGGCTGTAATATTTTTTAGTCTAATGTCTCTTAAATTCCATGTTGTTGTACATTTTGAAACTGGTATTCAATCTCCAAGCGCACAATTTTAAAACATAATTACTATTATCATTTATTTTAGAGAGCCCTTGGTTCCAGACTGCTGTATATTCGGGTTGCATACATAACATAATTGAGAATAACACCATGAGCCCTAAAGTGGAAGAAGGAGATGAGGAGACACAAACCTTTTCTCTTGAAGATGAGTCCTAAGGTGGGAGAAGGAACACAGGAGGAGCAACTGGAAAGCAGATGATGAGCATCTCCTTGGGTGATGGCCAAACAAAACCCAGGTCATTTAAAAATTGCTTTTCCTCCTGTCACCAATTTTTGAAGCACAATCTTTTTCAGCTGTTTATGAAAATTTGAATTATATGAGTACTTGCAAACTTTATCTTTTCACACAAGTTACTTGTGAAGAGCTTTCCGCAATTGAAATTCATAAAGACAAAACTGCAGGTTACAATAGGCCAAGACATGTTTGAAGCACTGTTTATGTCTATGGAGTGAGATATTTTGGAACTAGTTCAACTTTAGGATGTGCTAGAAATTTTCGGTAAAAATTAACCACTGGTGAAAAATTTGTTAAAAACTATTTAATACTTTTAAACATCTCCTTTTGCTGCAGCTTTTGTCTCACTTTTTACTGTGTTTGCTCAGCAGTGTACAACTTTTTCTGATATAAGGGTCCCATTGTCATATTGTACTTCTTACAAGGGCTGCAGTAATCCTTAACGGGGTATTCCCCAACTGACAACCGTATGGCACATCAATTGTAAATACCCAAAATGGCTAAGGTCTTGGTTCCACTTCGGGGATTAAAGATTAAAATGGGGGCTCCTGCTCAGTATGAGGCTTCTACTTTCATTGCAGTTTTTTTGGGTTAGAATATGTTCACATAGCATATTTACAGTTCACATTTTGGAGCGTAATTGCGCTGCAATCTGCCCGAAGTACGGACCACAAGTACAGTAGTTCATAACTGTCATTGAGAGCTATGATTACCCAACGCTTACACACCAGGGAAAGTGAAAGTCTATGGGAGCCGGAATAGAGCATTTTAGAAGTACGTGCTGGTCAGTGGGTACTTCTAAAACACCTGGCAAATTGCAGCGTCATGTAAACATACCCTTATAGTAATGCCTTTTTAACAACTACAGAAAAAAAGAGTAAAACTCATGAATGGTCATCCCTCCAACTCATCTTATCCTCTGGAGTCTCAAATCAGACATTTTTAAAACATAATTTATAGATATGCCATTACTGTCAGAAATAAATACACATTTGTCGACAAAACCCAGGTGAAACTGCAATTCATGTACTAGAGATAACACAGAAACAGTTTTGTCTAGATTGATCATTAAAAGGGGCATTCTGTTTCATTGATTAAATACATTAAGAGGTTTACTAAATACATTGCTTTTCTGACTTTGCTTCTCTTTAGGGTTAGGAGCAGATCTTATCACCTGCTTTTCCATACAGTTCTAACTGCACTTTTTTTATTAACCCGATCACTATTGTTCTAAAAAGACTTTCTTTGCTGCTAATAGCAACTAGTCAAAGCTCCCGTTTCATTTCATATAGTGCTCCGAAAAAATTAAAGGGGAGCTCTGATTGGTTGCTATGGGAAACAAAGAAAGTCTTAGACCTAGAGAGTTTTCATACATATGGTCCAAAGAGTTCAGAAAAAAGATGAAAAAAAGTAACAATATTTATCGTAAAGCCCAATGACAAAACTCCTCTGCAGTGATGGAGATTTCTCCACTCTTCAGACTGATAGGACAGATGGAATTTTTAATAAATGGAATACTCTATAAATTAAGCCCCAGACACCACCTTTTTGTACTTTTTTCTTGTGTTTTGGGACATTTGACAGGCAGACATTTCAAACATTGTATGCAAAAGGGAAGTATACTTTAGTTTGCCTCTGTGTTATGAAGGAGCTTAGGCTCTGACTTGTTGTTGATGTTTGTACATGCCACAAAGTCTATTGTTCTTATTTGCAGCATTTATGTTGTAGCTTTTCCATCCTTGGATGATTGATTACTGTATAGTCAGAGATGCCATCTTTGTTTTGGATGCTGATATTAAAGAAGTGTTTAAAAAATGCATTTTATTATACAATACAGTAGTTTGGCTCATATTAGACTTGGCATGGTTCAGGTAAGCTTATTGCGTGCACATAGCCTCCCTTCCATCTCCTTTGGGAGGTGTCTGCTCTCCTATATAAGCAAGGTTTAGTGTAAGAAAAATCCTCCTTTGGGTCAGTTGACTGTCTAGTGCTTTCTGTATTGGTACAAGTCCTCCACCTTGTGGTCATGTTGTATTATGACAACTGTGTCTCTTAGGTTCTTCTCTATTTTACTGTGTCACAAAATTGTGTGCATATATTATATTTTCAGATGTCTTAACTCTGATTCCAGACTTCACAATCCTTGTTGAAAGAGATGTTATTTGTCTTGATAGGAGAGTGACACCCCATTGCCAGATTTATATTAGTACTCTTTTTGTAGCTTCTCAAAATCCCTCTGCTAACCCACCTCCTACAAGAGTTGTTATCATCTTGGTTAAGGACTTCTTTAACGTATCCTTGAGTGAAAGGAGGAACTATGCTCTTCAATTAAACATCCCACAAGAACCCAAACATACTTACCACCTTTTGAAAGTGTTCTTCATGGAGATTCCCAATAAAAATGCATGTACATGACATGCCTTTTTACACAAAGCCATATTCCCTTTATGCAACTGTGAAATGGCTGTGGCGAAAAGCTGACTGGGGGATGTGGTGCCACCCAGATTGGATAGCCTACACAGGGTCCAGGAAAGCTTAGTGCCACCACATCACTCAGCTTTCCTCCAGAGATGGTGGGGAAGCATTCATCCCATAGGAAACTCGGGCACAGAAAGTCTGTGTGTGTGTCTGCAGCTAGACTGTATAGTCTTGCTGTGGTGTGGCCCCTCTGCACCTGATGCTTTATTCTAGTGCCACTACTATTTTAAGAACAGCTCCAAGAGACTTACCAGCTCTTACAGGAGTCCAGGAGTCTTCCAGGAGAGTTGGCAAGTATGGATTAAATAACAGTTATCGTATAATCAAAAAAACAAACCACAAGGCTTGACGGTGCTTATCTGTCCCGTAGTAAAGCAGTTTTGAATGGAGGAGTCCTAGGTTTTAAACAAGTACAGCACCAAATATTGCCAATATTTTATTTGCTCTTATCCAGAGAGCACCATATGAAGTAAAGGGAGACTAGTCCTCCTTAATTGCTAAAATTCCATTATGTCCCAAGAGAGCATAGTTTTCTCAGGTGATGAGAACAGGTCAGGGACAGTACTGGGCACACCCCTTCAGTCACGATCTGGTTTCTCATGAAAGCCAGAAGTGCTCCAGCCTCCAGAGAATAGAGGTTGATGGATCCCTATTAATATCTAAGAGTCTTTTAGCGGTAGGAATGTTTCAAGTTCAACATGGTGTTTCAGGACAACCTAACATACTTGATTCCTCATGGGATTAACCTAAGACCTTACAAAAAGGGACTTGGCAACATTACAGTACTCTGAAACTCTAAAGGTTCCTCACAAAAATCAGACTAGTGTCTTAGGACAGCCGTATGTGTGCCAACCCCTTTAGAACAATTTCAAACATCCTAAGGTTGGTGGTACATTATTTATGTCCTAGGGTTTGTCTGAAAGACTAGTAAATACTCTGAGCCAGGCTAGAGGCTCCTCCACTGAAACAAGATTGATCTTTAGGAGCTGATGCTGCTCGAGAGTATTCAGATACTCCGTCTCCAGTCACCTTATATTTGAAGACTCTGCAACTCAGACTTGATAAGGGCATTAGCCCCTTATGTTCAAACTGTGGCCTTGTCATCTTTCTTTGGGTTCAATGTGCTCTAGACCTCAGTGTCTAAGATGAGACCTAGGGTTCTACACCCATTATTTTGTAACTTTCCCTTAGCTTTGAGGAAGCAATGTGAGCCCTTATTTGAACCCTTATAGAGTAATTCCCTGTAGTTCATATCTTGAAAGTTTATTTTTTGCTAGTCATCATTTGTGCCAAGTGAATTGGAGAGTTGCAGGCTTTTGCTTCTGTTGACCAATATAAAGTTTTTTTCCAGGATAAAGTACTTCTGAGATTCCTGCCATCAGTTAGACAAAAGGTTCCATCACAGACAAATATCATTTAGGTGATCTGCCAATTTTTGACTGTGATGGTAATTAAGAAGAGGGTGAATCTTGGGGCTCACTTGATATCAGCAGATGTCCTGGGATATACTTAGACAAAACTTCCTCCTTTATAGAGTTAAAAATCTACTTGTAACCTTCACCAGGTCCAAGAGAGATTTCAAAGTTGCTAAAACTACAATATGATGCTGGATTAACCCCTGCCTGACAGCCAGTCATAATAACATGGCTATTCACTTTTTTTTACTACTATAACTTTTTTATTTTTTCATCTACTTAAACATCTAAGGACTTGTAAGCTATGGAAACCTTCATTTGGCTTCCAGCTATTTTATTGGATTGGAACTCCGCAATCTCACAGTGGGGGTGCTGGTTAGAGAGAGAGGAACAGTGCGCAGCAATGTTTCTCATTCATTTAGATGCCATGGAAATGATCACCATGGCTCCTAATGGGTTTAACAGGAGGAAACAGAAACAGCTCCATTCTCTGCTGTTAGCAGTGGGTGTCAGCTGCAATTAGCAACTGACACCAGCCTCCTTTGTGGTGCGATTACTGAGTCAATTTGCAAATCTATTTTTGTCTTCTTCCTATCAGCAACACAATACTCCCTTCCTATTTTAAACAGCCTGGACAGCATATTCCATTTCTTAAAATTCCATACATCCCATATGGTGGAGAAATTCCCATTCTTGGGTTGCCATTAGTTAAAATAGATTTACATTTTAAACCACAATAAATACATCACAATAATCAAAATGCATTCCAAGGTATCTATGGCCTTAAAGAGTGGGAGAGGAAAAAGTGATTATCTATGTTGACATGTGAATGTACACCAAGAGCAACATGTATGAAACCAGGTGCTGACAGGCCAGTTCCAAATTGCTTTAAGGCAGTGTAGAATGCTCCAGAATGTATGAACCTGTGCTTCTGCAGTTCATACTGTGGGGGGTTAGCGTCACGAACAGGTAGGCAGCAGGGCTTCAACAGACCGAGACAGTGACACAGAAGTAAAGTTCAAGTCCAGGCGCTGCCTGGTTTTATTTGCAGGAGAAAACAAAACACAAGGCCTTCAAGTTCAGGCCAAAAACACCAATAAAATGCCGGCTCGGCTGAGCTCTACCTATACAGAGCGTTCCTCTCTGTCCTGCACCATTAGACGGTCACAGCGTGGTTTCCCTCTTAGCAGCAGAGGTCCACAGGAAGAACACCCACAAGCCTGCAGACCCAGGCTTTATAGGCCTAATACCAGCCTCACCTGGGGCGTGGGAGTGGCCACCCACCCTGCTCTTTGACCACTCCAGGAAAAGCCGACCCAGACTAAGCGGACTGGAACCGCTATACTAACACTGTGTCAGTAACATAGTGTTACTGACACCTAAAATGTCGGCCTTCCTTCACCGAGCTCAGGCCTCTCAGCGACACGCATCGGTCCAGAGGCTTCCTAACGCCACATAAGACAGAACCCTTGGGGAAAAATACCTTCCCTCTGCGACGTCACCTGCCACCTTCTCACAATACATTAAGGCACAGTCTAGTACCAATATGACAACTCAGGCTCAGGCACCACCTTTCACCTGGTCTGGCTGTTCTAACTGTTATGCACCTAGGTTTGGTGTCAAAGAATCATAAATGTGTCTACTTCTATGAATGTGGTGCGACACGGCCTCAGAACGCCCAAAATCTTTAGCACATTACAAAGAAACTTATTGTGCCAAAGTTTGGAGTGCACCTGTTCACACATTCTTTTTGGCTCAAAGTACACCAGAAAATTGGCGCAGCCCCTTTCATACTTGTCACCCAAAGTGTATTCCTACATATACCATACATCGTTGGGTTTCTAATCCCACTGCACAATACAACCTTCTGATTTCATGTGTCTCTGACAATTATGTTTATGCTACATTAGAATAATGAATTGAAACGCTGCAAATTATACTATGTAAAGTTAAAGTGATGTTTGCTATTTGTCTGCCAGCTGGAAATAAGTCTGACAAGCTCATTTTATTCTTGTATCCTTCATTTTAGATCCATATGTTGCAGAATTTAGTCTGCAAAGTAATCACCCTTTAAAGCATTCTTTTGTTGTCTTCTTTCTAGTCAGTAGTTTATTATTGTCAGTATTAAAGATAATATGATCTGATTCTGACACAGATTTAATTTACATTTTTTGATTGTAAGCCCCCTACTATCTCACAATCTGTACAGACCCTGCTTTGCTCAGCCCATAGTGAGAGATACAAGCTCTACAATTTTTTATGAGGTTAGGGTGTCTCCCCCCATGTGGGTGAATTGAGCAGAGGTGCTTGGGAGGTAAAGGGTGCTTATAACCTTTCTGTCATTATGGGGTTTTTTTTGTTTTTTTTTTACAGTCAACACTTATCATACAGTATTTGATGGTTATTGGCTCAATTTACCCAGCAATTATACCACACTCTTTATTCAGAGAATTGCGTCACATAAACTTCCTTAATCCACTGCAAACTGCTCCATTCAGCAAAGATAATCTTTAAAAGGGTTTTCTCTCCATAATGTTTCACAGAGCCTGCTCTTCACAGCCAGCTTCAAGCTCCCACTTCCTTGTTGTGTTGTGGGTGGCTCTACAGCAGTGATTTGCATATCATCTTTGCTATTCTTTAGCCTGTTAGAGTGATATTAGTAAAGAAAGGGCTTAAACAGCTGGGCAATAGGCTAAGGAGCTCTAAAGGGTTAAGGTTTGTCAGTATGAAACATAAACAAGCACCTTTGCTGCTGGTAAGACACAGCAGGGACTGACATCACTATCCTGAACAGGGTTTTGAAGCCTGTTAGAGCACAGAGTGGTGGCAGGTAACCTAGGGAAGCGTACACAAGCAGGAGAATTACTTTAGCTCAGAAGGGAAACAAAATTAGAACAGCAATGTATTTAGTAATAGTCTTTATTAACCTTTGCCTACATGTTTAAAGCTACTCAATGAAATGGGAATACCCATTTAACTGTGGAACTTTAGTGATTCTTTCACTTTCTGGCCCCCCAGCTTCTCCTCAACTAGAGCCCTCCTGAAGTGTTCTCCCCCTTTAAAGGTGCCACAGTACAAAGCTACTACTCTCCCACATGTCAGACTATTCCTTTTCAGCACTATTACCTTTAAGCATATCAAGAACAAATTTCTATGCTTTTAGTCTCCGCTCCCTCAATTGTTGGCCCATATACAGTGATATTTTGCTTTATCACCACCACAAGACTCTCTTGTCACTCCCTGCCATAATCCAGCAGCATGCTGGACAAGAGTAAAACCCCATTGCCGGCATGTTGCACAACTGCAATTGTAAACTTGAAACTATTACAGAAGTAAAACACTTTAATATATACACACACACAATTTATTTTTTATTTTAACGGTCTCCTTCCTACACTGCAGAGCCTTCCCTTACATGATACCGTAAGTCTCTCAGGCTGACTAATGCACACATGCTCAGTTATACCAGTCAGCCTGACTGTCAGAGTCTGTCCCCCTACTGCTGTACTCTGCATTCCAGGGGGGTTTCTAAAAAAAGGGAGCCCACGACCATTTTTTTTCTATTTACTGTTTCCCCTTAGACAAAATAGCAGATTTTCAATTAAAATATTTAGGCATTTTTTTTTATAATGATGTTTTTATGTTTCCCCGAGACCCCTTTTTGTCAATTTATCCAACTGATGTCACACAGTTGGTCATGGGGGGGTGTGGGATAAATTGAATCTGCATAATTATCTGAAATACGGACAAGTTTTATATATTTTACTATTTTTAAAAATACCCCTAGCATATTAAGTGTAATGAACTTTAAATTTCTTTTAATTTTTGTTTTTATGATTACAACCTATTACATTAATATGATGTAATTAAATTTAGAAAAAAAAATTTTTTAGTCCCCTGTAACAATTTTCTTTGCACTTGTAAAAATTTTTCTCTAAACCTTCCCCAACCTTCCCTTTGGAAACATAACTCCAGGCACTTAAAAAATTTTTACTCAAATAATTAGCTAGAAAGCAAGTGAATACAATCTAGTCACAAAATTGAAGAAAAAATCTCCCGTGGATGCATCATATTCCCAGTAATATAAATGAATACATGAATAAAATTTTATATTTCTACTGTTGTCAGCAGCCTTTGCAATGCCAAAGACATATATATATCTCCCCCAAGTTTGTATGGGTTCATCAGGGAGACATATGATAAGAGAGGTTGTCTCAAAGGGTATTGCAATGCCTCCTGCACAGAGCTGGTACAAAACTGCAGCTTGTCAAACAAACATATGTCTATAAAGATAGGTGTCAATCAAGGTCTCCGATTGTCAAATTTTTATTGTTCCACACAGTAGCTACCCAAAAGTACTTCAGATAATATACATCAATAATCCATAAATAGACTAATAGACTAATATCTATATTAGTCACCAGCACCGCCGTAATAAGAAAATGCCATCGACATTGTATCCAAATGCTTATAATGAGGGCTTGAGACTCACCAGTATTCATGTTCTGGACTCTAAGATGTACACTTACATTGCCCCAGAAAAAAATAACTAGGGACTGTGTCAGAGATGTTACCTCACAGTCAGGGGAAGTGCTTCTGTGTTCAGCCCGCAAGATAATTTATATAAATTATATAATATTATATATATAATATTATATATATATATATTATATAATATATACACTAACCGTCAACTTTATTAGGTACACAATGATAGTAAACTGTTGGAACCCCGTTTGCCTTCAGAAATGCCTCAATTTCTTCGTGGCATAGATTCAACAAGGTGCTGGAAGCATTCCTCAGAGATTTTGGTCCATATTGACATGATGGCATCACACAGTTGCCGCAGATTTGTCGCGCAGCACATCCATGATGCAAAACCCCCGTTCCCACATCCCCAAAAAATGCTCTATTGGATTTTAGGTCTGGTGGCGGGGGGAGGCCATTTGATTTTAGTGAAAATCCCTTGTCAATTTTAAGAAACCAAGGGCTGAGATGATTCAGGTTTTTAAAAAACATGGCGGGAAATTTTCCTGCTTGGAAAAAAGCCATCAGATGTTGGGTTCATTGTGGTCATAAAGGGGTTTTGGGAAAGGTCAGCAAAAAATACTCAGGGAGGGTGTGGCGTTTTCAAAGAAAAATTCCAATTGGGAAACCCAAGGGGGGGCCAAAGAGTGCCAAAAAAAATTCCCCCAAAACCTTGGGCACCACCACCCCCCCCCTGAAAAACCCTTGATACAAGGCAGGATGGTCCCTTTTCTTTATGTTGTTGACGGGCCCCAAATTCTGACCCTTTTCCCTCCAATTTTCGCCCGCAGAAATCGAGACTCATCAGACCAGGCAAAAGTTTTCCAATCTTTTTAAATGTCCAAAATTTTGGGTGGGGCTTGGGCCCAAATTGGGGCCCATATTTTTGTTCTTAAACTGAAAGCAGTGGCCCCCCGGTTTTGGTCTTCTGCTGCTGTAGCCCCCTCTGCCCAAAATTTGCCGTACTGTGCGTTAAAAGGGGGGGTTCTCTTTTGCCCACCTTTTGGGTTTTAACGGGTGGCATTTGAGGGCCCCGGTTGCCTTTCTATCAGCTCGAACCAGTTGCCCAAATTTTCCCTTTTACCCTGGCATCAAAAGGCATTTCCGCCCACAGGGGCGCCCCCCTCCCTGGAAGTTTTTTTCTTTTTTCGGACCCCTTTCTCTTTTAAAAACCCCAAGATGGTTGTGCGTTTAAAATCCCCAGGAGATCAAGTTTTTTGAAAAATACCCCAGACCCCCCCTTCTGGCACCAACAACCATTTTCCACGTTCCAAAAAGGCACCCCAATCACCCTTTTTTCCCCATAAAATGATGCCGGGTTTTAACTGCAAAGGAAAATTGGGCTTGACCATGTTACAAAGCTAAATGCACTGAGTTTGGCGCCCCCGTGATTGGTGAAATTTGAAATTAAGTTGGGTTAAAAAGAGCAGTTGGACAATGTACCCCAATAAATTTGGGCCCGGGGATTATAAAAAATAAATATATAAATATTTATATTTAATATAATATTATTTTTATTTTTATTTTTTAAAATTATATTTAAAAATATATATATATAAAACAAATGTGGCCCCCCCAACCCACCTCAGGGAAAGGGCGCAAAGGGTTTCCCGCCAATAGGTGGCCCTACAGCAGGGATCTTGGGTACCGCGTGTCACCCCAAAAATGGTTTTGGTGGGGGAAGGGAACCATTTGGCGTCAGTAACCAGGGTTTATTTTAATTTTGTAAAATAGTAATTTTGGTTTTCTTTTGGGGGCTTTTGGGTGGGTTGCTTTTCCCTTGGGGCGGTAACAGCATTGGGGGGAGGGGCCCTTTCCCCACGTTCCAAGGCCAGGTTCGGTTTCCAAAGGGTTTTTCCAGGCCCATAAAAAGGGCCGTTTTCTCTAGGGGATTTGGGGGGCGTGGTCCCGCCACAAAAGAGTGGAGCAACAGAGCTGGAGAGAGGTTCTGGGCCCCCCGGGGTTGGGGAAGCCCAGACAGTTCTGGAGGTACTGGGTTTTTTGATGCGGGAGTTAGGTCCCCCGACTACCGATAGGGCAGGGGGCCTCGGGCAAACAGTTTTTTTGTGGCCAGTGGCCCAGAATTTAGATTTTTTTTAAAGTTTTGTTTTATGGGTTTTCCCGTGCCCCCGAATAAAAAAAAAGGACATGTTTTTGCTGCCCACGACTTAAGTGGTCCCACAAATGGGCAGTTTCCCATCCTATCTTTAAATCTCAAAACGAGCCCCTTAAAGGGCCCCCACTGGGTCAACCCCACCTCCTTTTTTCAGAGAGAAAAAATAAAAAAAACCACCCAACCTGCAAAGCTGCCCCTCATTATTGACAGCCTGGTGAAGAGGGCGGAGGACAGAAACCCAGAATGAAGCACCCCTTCCTTTCCATATAGGTAAAAACCAATGTACACACCAAGTATAGAACGTTAAGTCATTCTGGCACAACCAACACAAACATTTCATAAAAAACGTATGCAAACCTGGGTTCCACTGGCAGGGCTGCGGCATCACAGTAATTTATACATGTTACTCCAAACACAGACCGCCACCAGCGGCACATATCTGCAACATCGGGCAAATACACTACGTCGAAACCCTAAAGAAGGCATTTATGCTATCTATCATACATGAAAAAACTTTGAGACTCTCGGTCACATATCATGATCATAACATGATTAATGCTCGCCCAACGACTTCAACGTGGTCTCAAATCGGGCAGTCCTATCTAATCTTTACCTCTCAATCGAGCCAATCACAGGCCTCTCACTGGGTCACCGACCCCATTATCAGAGAGAAAAAATAAAAAACACCCAACCTGCAAGCTGGCCGCCTCGCCACAGGCTGTCATAAGAGGGGCAGCTTTGCAGTTGGGTGTTTTTTACTCATTTTTTTCTCTCTGAATAATGGTAGGTCTGGTTGACCCATTAGAGGCCTGATGCTTTCGATTGAGAGGTAAAGATAGGAATAGGACTGCCCGATTTGAGACCACGTTGAAGTCGTGGGCAGCTTAAACATGTTCTGACATGATATGTTGAAACGAGAGTCCTCAAAGTTTTTTCATGTAAGAACCAAAAGATAGCCATAAATGCTTCTTTAGGGATTTTCGACGTAGGTAATGCCCTTTTTGCAGAAATTTGCCGCTGGTGGCGGTCTGTTGTGGTGTACATGTTATTAGTTTTATTTTATTATTAACATGTTGTCCGCAGCCCTGCCAGTGGCACCCAGTTTGCATACGTTTTTTCAGAAATGTTTTTGTGTGCAAAACATACGTTATACTTGGTGTTAACATTGATTTTAAACTATAATGGAAATGGAAGGGGTGCAACCAATGCTGGTTTCTGTCCCCGCCCACTCTCACAGGCTGTCATAAGAGGGTCACTTTGTCAGGTTGGGTGTTTTTATTTTTTCTCTCTGAATAATGGAGGTCGGTTGACCCAGTGAGAGGCCTGATGGCTCGATTGAGAGGTAAAGATAGGAAGGACTGCCGCATTTGAGACCGTTGAAGTAGTGGGGCAGCTTTAAACATTCTGATCATAGATATGTGTACCGAGAGTCTCAAAATTTTTTTCATGTAATGATAGATAGCAAAATGCTTCTTTAGGGAATTCGACGTAGTGTATTGCCCTATTTGCCGACATGTGCCGTCTGGTGGCGGTTCCTGTGTGTGTACATTGTATAAAGTTATTTTTTTTACAAAAGTGTGCCGCAGGCCACCTTGCCAGTGGCACCCAGGTTTGCATACGTTTTTTCAGAAATGTTTTTGTGTGCAAGAAAACATACGTTATACTTGGTGTACATTGATTTTACCTATATGGAAAGGAAGGGGTTGCTTCCATTCTGGGTTCTGTCCCCGCCCCAGCACACTCACAGGCTGTGTCCATAAAGGGCAGCTTTGCAGGTTGGGTTTTTTTATTTTTTTCTCTCTGCATAATGGAGGTCGGATTGACCCAGTGAGAAGGCCTGATTGGCTCATTGAGAGGTAAAGATAGGATAGGACGTGCCCGATTTGAGACCACGTTGAAGTCGTGGCAGCTTAAACAATGTTCTGATCATGATATTGAACCGAGATCTCCAAGTTTTTTCACTATGATAGATCGCATAAATGCCTTCTTTAGGGATTTCGACTTAGTGTAATGCCCTTTTTGCAGAAATGGGCCGCTGGTGGCGCGGTCTGTGTGGTACATGTATAATTAACAATGTGTGACCGCACCCTGCCAGTGACCCAGTTTTGCAATACGTTTTTTTCCAGAAATGTTTTTGTCTTGCAGAAACATACTTATAAACTTGGTGTACATTGATTTAAACTTAAATCACCTATATGGAAAGGAAGGGTGCTTCCATTTTCTGGGTTTTTCTGCGTCCCCGCCCACACTCCAGTGCTTTGTCATAAGAGGGGCAGCTTTGCAGGTTGGGTTTTTTTTTTTATTTTTTCTCTCTGATTAATGCGGTCGGTGATACCCAGTTGAGAGCCTGATTGGCTTCGATTGAGAGGTAAAAGATAGGAATAGGAAACTGGCCCGATTTGAGACCCTACTTGAAGTCGTGTCAGCTTAAACATGTTCTGATCAAGATATGTGAACCGAGAGTCCTCAAAGATTTTTCATGTATGATAAGCATAGCATAATGTCATTCTTTAGTGATTATCGACCGAGTGATTGCCCTTTTTGCAGAAATGTGCCTGCTCGGTGCGTCCTGTGTGGTGTACATGTATAATTACATGTGTGCCCGCAGCCCTGCCAGTTGCACCACAGGTTTGCATACGTTTATTCAGAAATGTTTTTGTGTGCAGAAACATACGTTATACATGTGGTAAGAACATTGATTTAACCTATATGGAAAGGAAAGGGGTGCTTCCATTCTGGGTTTCTTCCCCTGCCCACTCTCACAGCTTCATAAGAAGGGGGCATTCTTTGCAGTTGGGTGTTGTTTTATTTTTTCTCTCATGAATAAATGGAGAGTCGGTGACCAGTGAGAGGCCTGAATGGCTCGATTTTGAGAGTAAAGATAGGTATAGGACTTCCGATTTGAGACCTACGTTGAAAGTCGTGGGTCAACCTTTAAACAATTTCTGAATCGGATTGATATGTGAACCGAGAGTCTCAAAGTTTTTCTATGTATGATAGCATAGCATAAATCTTCTTTAGGATTTTCGACGTAGTGGTATTGCCCTTTTTGCAGAATGTGCCGCTGGTGGCGGTCCTGTGTGTGTACATGTATTAATTACATGTGTGCCGCACCCTGCCAGTGGCACCCATGTTATTGCATACGTTTTTTTCAGAAATGTTTTTTGGTAGTGCAGAAACATAACTTATACTTGGTGTACATTGATTTAACCTATATGGAAATGAAGGGGTGCTTCCATTCTGGTTTCATGCCCCCCGCCCACACTCACAGGCTTGTCAAAAGGGGCAGCTTTGCAGGTTGGGTGTTTATTTATTATTCTCTCTAATAATGCGAGGTCGTGACCCAGAGAGAGGCCTGATTGCTCATTGAGAGGTAAAGATAGGATAGGACTGACTCGATTTGGAGACAACGTTTGAAGTCGTGCGCAGCTTAAACATTTCTTATCATGATATGTGAACCGAGAGTCTCAAAGTTTTTTCATGTATGATAGATAGCATAAATGCTTTCTTTAGGGATTTAGACGTAGTAGTATTGCCCTTTTTGCAGAAATGTGCCGCTGTGTGTGGCGGTCCTGATGTGAGTACATGTAATAATTACATGTGTGCCGCAGCCCTGCCATGGCACCCAGGTTTGCAATACGTTTTTGTTTCAGAATGTTTTTGTGGTGCAGAAACATACGTATACTTGGTGACATTGATTTTTAACCTATATGAAAGGAAGGGGTGCTTCCCATTCTGGGTTTCTGGTCCCCTCCCACGTCTCAACAGGCGTGTCATAGAGGGCAGCTATGGCAGGTGGGTGTTTTTTATTTTTTTCTCGTCTGAATAATGGAGGTCGGTGACCCAGTGAGAGGCCAGATTGGCTCGATTGGAGAGGTAAAGATAGGATAGGTCTGCCCGATTTTTGAGACCACGTAGAAAGTCGTGGGCAGCTTAAACATGTTCTGATCATGATATGTGAATCCAGAGAGTCCATAAGATCAATTTTACTCATGTATGATAGATAGCATAAATGCTCTCTTTAAGGAAATTCGACGTAGTGTATGCCCTTTTTGCAGAAATGTGCCGCTGGTGGCGGTCTGTGTGTGTACATGTATAATTACATGTGTGCCGCAGCCTGCCAGTGGCACCCAGGTTTGCATACGTTTTTTCAGAAATGTTTTTGTTTGCAGAAACAACACCGTATACTTTGGTGTCACATTGATTTAACCAATATGGAAATGAAGGGGTGCTTTATCCATTCTTGTTTCTGTCCCCAGCCCACTCTCACAGCTGTCATAAAGAGGGCAAGCTTTGCAGGTTGTGTGGTGTTTTTTATTGTTTTCTCTCTGAATAATGGAGGTCGCTGAGCCCAGTGAGAGGCCTGATTGAGGCCCGATTTGAGAGGTAAAGTGAGAATAGGATAGGACTGCCCGATTTGCGACCACGTTGAAGTCGTGGGCGCAGCTTAAACATGTTCTGATCATGATATTGAACCGAGAGTCTCATAGTTTTTTCATGTATGATAGATAGCATAAATGCTCTTTAGGGATTCGACGTATGTATTGCCCTTTTTAGCAGAAATGTGCCGCTTGGCGGTCTGTGTGTGTAACATGTATAATTACATGTGTGCCGCAGCCCTGCCAAGTGGCACCCAGGTTTTGCATACGTTTTTCAGAAATTGTATTTGTGTGCAGAAACATACGTTATACTTGGTGTACATTGAACTTTTAACCTATATGGAAGAAGGGGGTGCTTCCATTCTGGGTTTCTGTCCCCGCCCATTCTCACAGGCTGAGTCTTTTTATAAGTAGAAGGGGCAGCTTTGCAGGTTGGGTGGTTTATTATTTTTTCTCATTTGAATAATGGAGGTTCGGTGACCCAGTGAGAGGCCTGATTGGCCTCGATTGAGAGGTAAAATGATAGGATACAGAACTCGCCCGATTTGAGGACCACGTTGAAGTCGTGGGCAGCTTAAAACATGTTCTGATCATGATATGTGAACATGAGATTCTCAAAGTTTTTTCATGTATATAATAGCATAAATGCTTCCTTTAGGATTTTCGACGTAGTGTATTGCCCCTTTTTTGCAGAAATGTGCCGCTGGTGGCGGTCATGGTGTGGTACATGTATAATTACATGAGTGCCGCAGCCCTGCCAGTGGCACCCAGCGTTTGTCATGACGTTTTTTCGCAAAATGTACATGTATTATGACTGTGCAGGTGCTCGTCTCTCTCTCACACATAATTGGTGTACATTGAATTTAACACTATATGGAAAGGAAGGGGTAGCATCCATTCTGGTTTCTGACCATCCGCCCACTCTCACAAGGCATGTCATATGAGGGGCAGCTTTGTCAGGTTGGGTTGTTTTTTATTTTTCCTCTGAATAATGGAGGTCGGTGACCCAGGGAGAGGCCTTATTGCTTCGATGAGAAAGGTAAAGATAGGATAGGACTCGCCCGATTTGAGACCACGTTGAAGTCGTGGGCACTTAAACATGTTGGAATCATGATATGTGAACCGAGAGTCTCAAATTTTTTCATGTATGATAGATAGCCATAAATGAGTTCTTAGCGATACCGACGTAGTGTTTGCCCTTTATTGCAGAAATGTGCCGCTGGTGCGGTCTGTGTGTGTACAAGTATAATTACATGTGTGCCGCAGCCCTGCCACTGTGGCACCCAGGTTGCATACTTTATTCAGAAATGTTTTGTGGTCAGAAACAATACGTTAAACTTTGGTGTATACATTGATTTTTAAACCTAAATGGAAAGGAAGGGGTGCTTCCATTCTGGTTTCTGTCCCCGCCCACTCTCAACAGGCTTGTCATAAGAGGGCATCTTTGCAGGTTGGTGTTTTTTTTATTTTTTCCTCTGATTAGAAGAGTCGGTGACCCAGTGAGAGGCCTGATTGCTCGATAGAGAGGTAGAAAGATAGGATAGGACTCTGCCCGAATTTGAGACCACGTTGAAGACGTGGAGCTTAAAACATGTTCTGAATCATGAATATGTGAACCGAGAGTCTCAAAGTTTGTTTCATGTAGATAATAGCATAAATGCTTTCTTTAGGGCGATTTATCGACGTAGTGTAGGTTGCCCATTTTGCAGAAAATGTGCCGCTGTGGCGTTCTGATGTGTGTACATGTAATAATTACATGTGTGCCGCAGCCCTGCCAGTGGCACCCAGGTTTGCATACGTTTTTTCAGAAAATGTTTTTTGTGTTGTGCAGAACAAACGTTATACTTGGTGTACAATGTTTTAACCTATATGGAAAGGAAGGGGTGCTTTCCATTCTGGGTTTCTGTCCCCCGCCCACATCTCACCAGGCTGGTCATAAGAGGCAGCTGGCAGGTTGGGGTGGTTTTTTATTTTTCTCTCTGAATAATGGAGGTCGGTGGGGCCCAAATGAGAGGGGCCTTTATCGGCTCGATTGAGAGGTAAAAATAGGATAGGACTGCCCCATTTGAGGGCCCCGGGTTTAAATCGGGGGGCAGTTAAAAATGTTTGGGTCATGATATGTGAACCAAGGGGTCTCAAAGTTTTTTAAAGTAAAGATTTGATAGCATAAATGCTTTTTGGGGGTTTCGACGTAGTGTATTTCCCTTTTTGCAGAAATGTGCCGCTGGGGGGGGCGGTGTGTGTGTGTAAAAGTATAGTTACTTTTTGTGCCGCAGCCCTGCCCGTGGCACCCAAAGGGTTTTTATACGTTTTTTCAGAAAAAGTTTTTTGGTTTTGCAGGGAAAAAATTTCGTTTACTTGGTGTACATTGGGTTTTAAAAAAAATTTGGAAAAGGGAAAGGGGGGCTTCCATTTTGGGGGTTTTTGTTTCCCCCCCCACTCTCACGGCTTTTAAAAAGAAGGGGCAGCTTTGCAGGTTGGGTGTTTTTTTTTTTTTTCTTTGAATTTGGAGGGGGGTGACCCCGTGAGAGGCCTGAAATTTGGGTTTGATTGAGAGGTAAAAAATAGGGTTTGGACTGCCCCCTTTGAAGGGGCCACGTTGAAGGCGGGGGGCAGCTTAAAAATGTTTGATTTATTTATATGTGAACCAGGTCTCAAAGTTTTTTTTTTGTTTTGATAGTAGATAAATTTCTTCTTTTGGGATTTTTGGGAAAGTTGTGTATTGCCCTTTTTTTCAGAAAAAGTTTCCGTGGTGGCGGTCTGTGTGTTTTTACATTTTTATAGTTACATGTGTTTCCGCAGCCTGCCATGGCACCCCCTTTGTACGTTTTTTTTAGAAAATTTTTTTTTTGTGAGGAAACCCTAGTTTACTTTTGGGGTAAATTGAAATTTTTAAACCTATATGGAAAAGGAAAAGGGGGGCTTCCATTTTGGGTTTCTGTCCCCCCCACTCTTTACAGGCTGTCATAAGAAAGGGGGGGGTTTGGGAGGTTGGGTGTTTTTTTTTTTTTTCTCTTGAATAATTTGGGGGTCGGTGGGGCCCCGTGAGAGGCCGATTGGGGTTGATTGAGAGGGAAAAATAGGTAGGAAATGCCCGATTTGAGACCAAAGTTGAAATCCCTGGGCGCTTAAACCTTTTTCGATCATGTTTTGTGAACCAAGATTTTCAATGGGGAAACTAAACCAAGGGCATACAACCAAAAATTTCCAAAAATACAGTAATTATATAGTGATAAATAGTAGCAAAGTTTTTTGGGGCCCGTTTTTACTTCTATACAGTGACCATAGAGGGTAGTTACCAGTGTCCCAGGCCTTTGCCTTTCAGTGCAGTTACTTCAAGGAAAAATCACCGGGGACTTTTTCTTTGACTGGAATTTTTTTTTTTTCCCTTTCTTCCCCACCTGTAGATGCATGATGAAAAAATTTCCCATAAAAAACTCTTAGTATTCTTTTTTTTTTTAAAGAAATCTTACCTGTTGCCACCTATGTATAAACTCCTCATGGGGTGATAGGTGGGGAATTTATGGGGTGATAGATGTAGGTGGAAAGATTATTAGGTGATAGGTGGAATGGAGTGATAGGTGGGGGTTAGGGGACTATGGGGTAATAGGTGGAGAGGTTATGAGGTGATAGGTGGAGGTGGGTTTAAGGGGAGGGGTTTTTTTTCTGTTTGACATTGGGTTTCAAAAACCCAAAGGTGGGAGAGAGGAGTTCAGAGCACAGCTTAACATCTTGTTCAGGGTGCATAGGACCACCCTCCTGGAGATTTGCTGCAGCTATGTCTGTAACCCCCCGAAACTATTGTGCAGGTTGAAAAATCTTTCCCCGCACCCCCAAAGGGAGCCACGGAAGTCTTCATGGGGTGGGAATGGAGTTTTTGCATTTTTTTTTAAGTTTTATATTATAAGGTTTCCCTTCGGTCTATGGGGACTATTGGTTATGTTGGACCAGCATTGGATTGATTTCTTTAATAAAATGGTGAATGAGGGTTCATGTCGGGGAGTGTGTATCTAAATAAAAGGTTTTTTGTTCAATTTGTGTCTGTTTTTTTTCCATTTAATTTCAGTTTTAGTAATGGATAGACGCAGGAGGTAGGAGACAGGCCCCAAGGGGTAGAAGTTGCCCTCTGCTCCCTGTCTCCTGCCACACTGCGGTCTGTCTCTAGAGGCCGAAGGGGACAGGAGACAGCCCGTACTACAACCCAAAAAGACCAGTGGTCAAAATATCTCTAAGACGAATTGAGCAGTAGTTCATCCGCTCAAAAACAATATTCTTTTATTATTAAGAAAAACCAATATCCTGTGACATACTGATATTAAAGAGGCCAAGAGACATTTGGACAAACAGGATTTTTATATAGCAACACCATCTAATCCAGAAAATATATTGAAGAGGAAATTGTATAGGCTAATTCGGGAAAATCGTATGGGAATTCATCAAAGGAGATTGAAATTCGGGATAAACCAATTTGGCTGCTTTCCCTTTAAAACCCAAAAAATTCAAAAAACCCCCAAAAAAACCCTGGTGATTGTCAATGGCATCGTTGACTATTGTGAAATATTTGAATTTTTCATGTGTAACATTATAATGTTAGCTTCAAATATTCCTGAGGTCATCTTTTTAAGTTATCCGTTACTTACGAGGAAGATGTCTTGTATTCAAGCATCACACACAAGGGTTGCGTGGGGGAAAACTTTCATAACTTTTTAAAATCCTGAGGAGAATTTTTCAGATATTTTTAATTGACTTGTAGAATTTTTTTTTTTTTTTTTTATAGTTGGTTTGGGGGGGAATTTTCCTTAAAAAAATTTAAAATTTGGGGACTCCGCCCAATTTTCCCCACAAAATTTGTTTTGGTCGAATTACTTCGGGGCGAAAAAATTTCGTTAAAAAAAACAGCTATTTCCTGGCTGCAAGAGCCTGTAGGGTTTCTGTAGAACGTTGTGAATGCTTAAAAATGCAGGGGAGCTTGGTTTTTGGGTTTATACAATGTTGTGTTTTAGTATGCACGCATAAGGGCTGCCGCCGCTCTTAGAATCGCTTCACTTTTAAAATTCCCGGGGCACTTAGAGGGCAAACGACCCAAAAAATTTAAGCGGGGGGAAAAGTAGCCTGATAAAAAGGTTTATGTTGGGGGAAAGCTGGAAAAAAAAAATGAGGGCCTACGATCCTTTCCCTTTGCGTCAAAAAAAACACAGTAGTTGGTTTTCCCCGGGGGCCAAACCCCAGATCGCGATAGTAAGGGGGACGTCACAGCAGGAGTCATCCTTTCAAGGCCCCCAGCATTTTGGTTTTCATCTACCGGCCCTATGTTGACCAAACATGGTCATAAACCCTTTTCCAGATGACATCTGAAACCCCAGCCCAAAAGTCGGGGGGGGTTTTTCACAAAAAAAACCCCTAGTTGGCTTGGCCAAAGGGCCAGGTGAGGGGGTTTCCCTGTCCCCAATCCCCTCTGTCCCGTTCGCCCTTTCCCCCACCCCGAAAAAAGTGCTGTGGCCTAAAGCGCCACTATACAGTTTTGGACCAAAATATTTGAGGACGTGGGCAGAAAGAGGTGGGGAAGAAAATCTGCTGCTTCTTGCCCGAAGCGGAAAAAATTTGTGATGAGGAGGTTTTCAATGGGGATTTTTGTTAAGTCGGTCAGCTTTGTAAGCGACACCCTTGGGAGGACGGCGGTGGGCAGGCAAAAACATAATTTTTAAAGTAGCCCAAACGTTTCATGGGAGCTGGGAGAAAAAAGGCGAAAGGGGTGGGGGCAAAAATTTTTTCTGGTGCCCCAGTTAAACAAGGCTAAAATGCCCCCCCAAAAAGGAAAAATTTAGTCCCCCCAGGCCTCCTTTTGCCCCCTTTTCCCTGGGATGAAATGGCGCCCAAAGCGGGCGTTTACCCCGACTACCCTTTGCCCGGCCCGGAAGCCCTTCCCTTATCTCTACATTTTAAATTTTTTGGAGACGGGGAGGAGAAGAAGGAGGGGTTTGGACGAAAGGGGCAATTTTTGGATCTTGGACAGTTTTAGAGTTAAAGTTTGGGCGGGGGTGTTTAAAATTTTGGGGGGTAAACGCAAAATGGTTGGGTTTTAAAAAACCATTGATTGCTATCAGCTGACAAGACCAACCCGTTTTACAAGGGTTATCATTATCAGAGGGAGGGAAAAAAGACAGCACTTGCGTGTCAGGCAGTGGCGCAGCCCGTTTAAACGATGGTGTGGCCCGGGGGTCAGGGGTGGCAGCAGGGGCGAGGTTTTGGGGGCCCAAACCCGGCCCAAGATTTAGACCACCCACTTTGCCCGGTCCAAGAAAAATAGCGGGACAGGGGCCTCACCCCGGGTCAGCCCGGGGGGGTAACAGTAAGGGCAGTGCAGCGCTTTGGTGGTAAAACCCTACTCGGCGGGTTTTGCCGGGTTTTTTTAGAGACACCAGAAAGGGTGTTGAACATAACTATATTTAGAAAACTGTGGGCAAAAAAAGTTAAAACGTGAACCCGGGGGCCTAAGTTAGTACCCGGCCTTGCATCAACCCTATGCAGTGTCACCATACGGGGTTTCCCAAG
>JAODAL010021985.1:0-65753 GCA_025379985.1 Phyllomedusa bahiana
TTGGGGTGAGCAGCCAGTCAGGAGGGCAGAAGGGGTCGTGTAAGAATATGTGCAGGTTACTAGATGGTACTTATTGCGGAAGATAGGTGAAGTACTAGGCGTGTAGTGGAGGTGTGAAGCACCAGCAGTAAATAAAGCAGACAACACACTGACTCCAGGGAATCTTCAGGCTTTACTCAAGGTACTTTTCTTGTGGACGTTATAAGGTTAATCAGTAAGGCACATATCCCTTCAACACTTCTCATACCCCTGATCTCTGGACCCATTGATACTTCTCACAATCCTCTTCTTATTCTGCTCCAGTCCAGCTGTATAAGGTGCTGGCACTGGTGCTGAACCCCGTCCCAGCCTAGCTGTGCAAGTTGCTGGCGCTTGGCGACAAAGGACACACTCTGTCCACTCAATGGGGTCCCTTGACTCTTCCGGCAGTCCCGCAAACTACCCACCTATATTTCTGGATCGTGTGACTCTCCTCTGGTCCACTCCGCCTGGGTCTCTGCTATCTCTCTCTGTCTTGGTGCCTACTTAAATTCTGGCATATCAGTGAGTCGGCTGTTCTCTTCTGCCTCAGCCTGTCTATTGGCGCCTTACTATTAAGGAGTCCCCTTTCATAGTTGCTTTTAACTAGAACTATATACACTCAGTATAGCTTCAACTTCTGACTGACTATGGAGCTGACCGTCTCTATCCTCCAACTGTCTGCCTGGCCTCCAGCTCCGTCTGTAAAGGAGGGTAATTGTATATATTATATTATACTATTATAAGATTTCCCTTACAGTATAGAAAGAGTTAAAGGGAACCTGTCACATAGGTTATGCCCCCCTTGCTGAGGACAGCACAAGCTAGTGTCAGACATGCTGTTTCCAGTGCTGTGTCCCTTATTCTGTAAGATGCTGTAGTTTTAGAGCATTTACGCCTCAAATCTTATTCATGAGCATGTGTTAGCTCCGCCCACCAAAGGCTAGCCCCGCCCACTGACAGTTATTCACATGTTTCTACCTATTCAAAGTAATAGGTCTATCAGTTGAGGTGGGTTTGAAAAAAAACGGTCTCTTTGAATGACTCTTCGAATGACTCTTCTGGCTGAAAACTGCAGATTTGAGCATTAAATACACGAAAACTACAGCATCTTACAGAATAAGGGACACAGCGCTGTCTGTCACAGCTTGTGCTGCCCTCAGCAAGGGGGGCATAATCTATGTGACAGGTTCTCTTTAACAGCAACAGTTGGGACTGTTAGGGCAAGCAGGCAATCAGGCAGGCAGAAGTGGAAGGAGCTGGAAAGCCCCCAGGGCAGAAAAATCCTTTCATATATTGCTCTTGTTCTTGGCCTGCCTAGTCTGGTGTAAATCTAATCTTATCTAGTCCTGTGCAGAGAACAGTAGAGCAATCATTATGTCATTAGCTACTATTTGTAATGAGACTACAAGGACATAAACATAAAAAAATATTGACAAATATTCTAACAAAAATAGATTTCCAAGAATACTGGCTTTTTGATGGAAGTGTACCTTTAAAGCACTTTATGCTAACATACAGTCTCTCTTTCTCATTGTATGATGGTGATAACAGGGGTCCAACGTTCACCAGTTATTGCAGTCAGGACTGGTGCCCTAAGCAAAAAAGGCAATCAACATTGCCCCTAATGGAAAATTAAGCTCTATCTATACCTGCTTGCGCCCCTTTCCTGTCTGGGATGGAGTGGCGCTCTAGACTGTTGCCTACCTTCGCCTACTCATCATTACAATTCTAATTGCAGTTGTTTCAGTGAGAGTATCTCCTTGACAAATCAACTGTTCCCTTAAACTGATTTTTAATGTGAAGGAAATTCATTTGATTTAATACTAAAAAAAAAAAAAAATTCTTCAAACAGAATTACCTCTGATGATGGTGGCTGATGTTGTGGAATAGGATAGCTAAATTGTAAATTCCTGAGCGCACAGATCAATTTGATAAGTGAGGGAAGTTGAAACAATCCATTTTGCTCTTTAGCACAGCATATAAAACACATTTTGGCTCTGGCTCTCCTTAAAGTTTATCACAGTGTTATCCAAGGTTTATTGTTTTAGACACAAAGCACCTTATAGAAGCTTTTAAAGGATTTTGGATCCCACTTGGGTATGAAGCTAATGTTATCTAAATAATGCATGTCTATCTATTGGAGCTTATTCATTTATCATGAAGACCTGTTATACTGTTTCAAGAGGCTTTGACAGAATAGAAAGAAGAACTGTATGATTCCTTCCAGCTTAATTCAATAATATGACTTGGTGGTTGGATTGTTTATCATATTTCCTGTCTCTGTTTTAAAACTAAGGGTGTGTTGATACTACCTTGTGATGTGCCTGCTGCTGCATTCAGGAAAGCTTCCAAATATCAGTAAGGTTTACTAGCCCAGAGTTGGCCACAATTGTGTCCTTTACGATTTTGTCCAGCAGTATATATATATTTATATTATAATATATATTAATTTATAATATATATATATATATATATTATATATATATATATATATATATATATATATATATATATAGTTATTACATATTTTCATGGGACAATACTGAGGATATGACACTTTGATACAATGTAAAGAAGTCTGTGTACACCCTCAAAATAACCTAAGTGATAATGAACAAATTGTGCCCAATTTGCCATTTTCCCTCCATGGTATCATATGGCTCATTAGTGTTAGAGGGTCTCAAGTGTGAATGGGGAGCAGATGTGTTAAATTTGATGTTATCGCTCTTCACACTCTCTCACACTGGTCACTGGAAGTTCAACATGGCACCTCATGACAAAGATCTGTCTGAGGATCTGAAAAAAAAGAATTCTTGCTCTACATAACGATGGCCTAGGCTATAAGAAGATTGGCCAAGACCATACAGCAGTTTAACAAGACAGGTTCCACTCAGAATAGGCTTTGCCCTGTTCGACCAAAGATGTTGAGTGTACGTGCTCAGCATCACATCCAGAGATAGTCTTTTCAAAGTAGATGTTTCAGTGCTGACAGCATTGCTGCAGAGGTTAAAGAGGTGGGGAGTCAGCCTGAAGGTGCTCACTCAGACCATATGCCAAACACTGCATCAAATTGGTCTGCAAGGCTGTCATCCAAGAAAGAAGCCTCTTCTAAAGATGATGCATAAGAAAGTCCGCTAACAGTTTGCTGAAGACAGGCAGACTAATGACATGAATTACTGGAACCATGTCCTGTGGTCTGATGAGACCAAGACAAACTTATTTGGTTCAGATGGGGTCAAGCGTTTGTGTCTTGCCTATAGTCAAGCACGGTGGTGTGAGTGTCATGGTTTGGGGCTGCCTGAGTGCTGCCGGCTGTGGGAAGCTACAGTTCATTGAGGTAGCCATGAACATGTACTGTGACATACTGAAGCAGAAAATGGGCGTCAGGGAAGTATGATAATGACCTCAAACACACCTCCAGAATGACCACTGCCTAGTTAAAGAAAATGAGGGTAAATGTCTTCCAGTATTTTTAAATATTCAAACTGGTCCATGTTGCCTGGTATGCGATAAATGGGCCCAAAGTATGAGAAACATCTCCAAACCATTATGCTTGCACCACCATGTTCTGCACTCTTCACAGTGTACTGTGTCTTGAATTCAGTGTTCATGGGTCGTCTGACAAACTGCACACTTTAGACGCAGTAAGGCCTGGTTCACACGGCTTATTGCCGGCGTAATTGTGGAGACGGATTTCGGCCCGCTATTACGCCAGTAGCATGCAGCGGAGCGGGGCGGGGGCGGGGCAGGGTGCCGGCAGCTAGCCGGCCCCACAGTCTGTCATATTCTATGGCGGGTACGCGCCGTAAATAATTCACATGTCACTTTCTCCCCCGCGGCGGATTCGCCGAGCGGGGAGAAGAGACGGAATCCATAGTTCTCTATGAGAACTGTGCATTACCATAATGACTGAGACAGATTGGAGCCGTACTGCAGCGCAGATACGGCACGCTGTACGGCTCCAATCCGCGCCCAAATAAGCTGTGTGAACATGGCCTAAGAATGATCATGCTCTCATCTTTCCATAGAATGTTGTGTCACTTCTCTTGAGGCCACTCATTGTGTTCTTTGGCAAACTGTAACCTTTACAAGAAATGCATTTTTTTTCAGCAATGGTGCTTTACGAGGGTTTTTAGCAAATTGTTAGGCACCTGCTAATTGTGGCAGGTAACTGAAGAATTTCTTTCATCTCACTGGAGTTCATCATTGGCTGCTTCTTTGCCATTCTTGTTATTCAATCATCTAGTTGGATGGTAGTATTCCTTTTCCAACCACATGTTTCTGGTTTCGTATCCTATTTTAAAGTGTTGTTGATTTTCTTAGCTGAGCAGACAATTAGGACGGCATGTATGAATGGGGCTGCACCAGATATCTGGCATCTTTTCCGCCCGATATCAGGCGCAGCCTCATTCACTACATTTTTAATGCACCTGATTTCGGGGGAGGCATGGGGAAGGCGGGAAGCACTAGAACCGTAGTGAAGCTATAGATTTATAGCTTTGCTACAACATTTCTAGGCGCATTATTGCTGGAACAGGTATACCACTCTGAAAGAAAATGTCATACAAGAGCTAGAATGTGCCTGATTTATGACCCGCTGTAGAGCTTTGCATATCTAGAGGCTGGAATTTTTGCCCATTCTTCTTTGTAAAATGGCTCTAGCTCAGTCAGACTGGTTGGCAAACATTTGTAAACAGCAGTGTTCAAGTCCTGCCTCAGATTATCAATGACATTTAGCTCTGGATTTTGGGCCACTTTAACCCATAAATATGCTTTATTTTAAACCATTCGATTAGTAGCTCTGGCTGTATGTTTAGGGTCGTTGTCCTGCTGGAAGGTGAACCTATGCTCCAGTCTCAAATCTTTTGCATTTGTAACAGGTTTTCTTCCAGGACTGCCCAGTATTTAGCTTCATCCATCTTCCCATTAACTCTCAGCAGCTTCCTATTCCTTGCTGAAGCAAAGCATCCACACAGCATGATGCTGTCATCACTATGCTTCATTGTGAGCATGATATGTTAACAGTGATATGCAGTGTTGGCTTTTCTCCTGTTTGAGCTCCTTAGTTTTCCTTCCCGTTTGAGCTCCTGAAAAGCTCTCTCTGCCTCAGGAGACCACTTTGTACTCTTTGTAATATCGGTCAATGGGATGGCTATTTCGGCAAACCTGGAGACAAATCGCCTATAATAGCCCAATATGCCAAGAAATGCCCTGACCTGCTTCTTACTAATGGGATGGGACCACTTCTGAATAGCCTCAACCTTATTAAACTGGGGTTTAATCTCCCATCTTCTCATTATGTAGCCCAAGCATTTATTTTCCATCATCCCCATGACACATTTATTTGGGTTAATCGTAAAACTGCTCACAGAAAAAAGAGATAACAATAGGAATGTAGAAAACCGTCTCACAGATCAAAAGAAAAATTCCTAAAACAATAATCTTTAATAGATATGCATTAAAATAATTATCCTATTATCACAGATGTATAATTATTGTCCCCTGATGAACCATATCTAGGGGAAACGCGTCGGGATTTATGTCTGTGTTCTTTTTTGCATGTTACTGTAGAATTTAGTTAGTTAGGGGGAGACGCCTTTTCGGGGCGTGCTCTATCTGGATAGGACTAGTATAGTGATAGCGATAGTGCTTTCTTTATTATATAGCTTATACTGGTCCATTTGGGCAACGGAGTCTACTGTGACAACGTCTTCAGAACCGTGAGTTTTTGACCACATATCCCTTCCTCTTATAAGGGTACTCCTCCCCACTAATATGTAGTTTATACAATGTTCTTTTGTTGCTGTGATTAGCTAGACATTGTCCAATTGCTTTTGTACCTATGCATTGATATATACTGGGTACCCCATTGAGTTACACAATTGGTTAGTGGCTATTTGTGTGAGGCCATTATATATATAGGATAATTATTTTAATGCATATCTATTAAAGATTATTGTTTTAGGAATTTTTCTTTTGATCTGTGAGGCGGTTTAATCATAAAACTGGCCTTACTTAAGGTGTAAAGAATAGCCCGAACTTTTCTAAGACAATTCTTCCAATTATGACTGAAAATTACAAAGCAATCTAAGTATGCGGCCGTATACTCCCTATGTGGACTAAGAACTTGGTCCATGGCTCTCTGCAAAGTGGCGGGGATCCCCTGTAACCTGAACAGCATATGGACATACTATAAAAACCCCTCGGAAGTGGAGAAAGCGGTCTACTCTCTAGCCTCTTTTGACAGTGGTATCTGCCAATACCCTTTTGTGAGGGCTAAATGGGGATATGTAGCAAGCTGGCCTCTACTGCTCAATCATCTCATCTAACCTAGGCATGGGGTGGGCATCCATCTTAGATGCCTCATTTAACCGGTGGTAGTCGCTGCAGATCCTCCATTCTCCATTGGGCTTTGGCACTAGCATGATGGGGCTGGACCACTCACTTTTGGTTCTCTCAATCACTTCCAGCTATAGCATCCTTTGAATCTTTTTACCAATAACCTACCTATGGGCTTCAGAGATCCTTTATGGCATTAGGTTCAATCAGACCTAGGGATCCATGGGGATCTTATGTTCCATCTCGTTTGTAAGACTCAAGTCTCTGTGAATAGATCTCTGGTCTGTTAGAGTAGATCCCTACATTGTTGTTTCTGGAAGGGGGACAGGGTCTCTGCAACCCTCACCGCCTCCACTTTGGGACCTAGGCTGACTCATGAGGGTCTCAGGGGTCTCTCTCTCTCTCCAGGGTTTTATTAGGTTAACATGATACACCTGGTAGGGCTTTCTCCTCTACGGCTGATGGACCCTATAGTTGACCTACCTTTTCAACGATCTCATAGGAACCATGCCACTTGGCCAAGAACCTACTCTCAATGGTGGGAACTAACACTAGTATCTGATATTCTGGATTAAACCCTGGCCTGTGCTTCTTGTGCCTGGAGAAGATGTTTCCTTCCAATTGGCATCAACAAGGATATTTTCTCTTGCATCTGGGCCATGTGTTACATCACACTTTTATAGGGAGTGACATTACTCTCCCAGATTTTCTTTGCCATATTGAAGTTTAAAGGGTGAAAACCCTATGGAAGACTGAGGCACTTCTCTAACAAAGAACAAAAAATAGGGTAAGAAGTGCTCCCAGTCCTGCCCATCCTTCTCTACCACCTACCTCAACATGGCCATTAGTGTCTTATGAAAACGCTCTACGAGGCCGTCTGTCTGAGGATGGTAGACTGATGTATTCAACTGTGTGACTTTTAATATATTGCACAGTTCTCTCATCACCTTAGACATGAATGGAGTACCCTGGTCTTTTAGGATCTCCTAGGGAATCCCCATTCGGAAGAAGACATAGAACAACTTCTTGGAATATTTCTGGACTAGGGGTTACACAGGACGACAGCCTCATGGTAACGGGTGGCATAATCCACAGTTACCAAGATGCATTGATGCCAACTAGCTGACTTTATCAATGGCCCTACCAGAGCCATCGCTATCCTTTCAAATGGAATCTCAAAAATCGACAAAGGGATCAGGGATCTATGTAAGTGTGCCCTGGTGGTGACTAGGCATATGGGACAGGATTAACAGAAATAGCTAATCTCCTGTTAACATTCTGGCCAACAGAACTGCTGCAGGAATTTCTCAGGCGTCTTGTCTGCCCATAGGTGACCCCTCAACACATGGGAATGGGCCATATCCATGACCATAGGCCTATATGGTCCCAATACTAGAAAAAAGGGCTAACCACTCACCCCCATTATTTTTGGGTCACCTGGTACAAAAGATTATGATTCAGGATAAAGTATGGGAACTGATTCTTTGCTCCTGGGGTACCCCACTGAGGACCATCACACCCTCCAGCACCCCTTTTACAGTTCAATCCTGGACCTGGGCCTCGTGGTTATCCAGACCCCCTGGACAACATTGCAGCTTTTCCCCTCAGGTCTCAGAACAAAGGGCAGTCATGGCAGACAATCACTTCATGCATTAAATGTTGTACCAACCCAACATGGTGAGACAGGGCAACCCAGCCTGTCTCAAGGTTAACCTGGGTCACCAGGTAAACCTTGGAGTCCCCATGAATACATGTGATGCCCAGGGATTTCCCAGGGACCAAATTTTGAAGATTACAGCTAAACCAATAGACCTCATTGACACTTAATAGGACACATCATTCTTTCATGACTATGACTATAACAGTTAAAAGTTAACAGGAAGCAGAGTGGCTCAGTGATTAGTGCTGTGAACCTGCAGCTTTGGGGGTCTGGGTCCAAAGCCCACCAAGGACAACATATATATAGAATTTGTTGGTTCTCCCTATATTTGCATGGATTCCCTACAGGTACTCTGATTTCCCCCCAAACTCCAAAAACATACAGCTAGATTAATCTAGAATTAAGATTGTAAAGTCAAGGACCAATAAAAAGGATGACAAACTCTGTACAACATTATGAAATATAATAGCACTATATAAAAAAATAAAATAAATAACTATCAAAATCTATATAGTATTAAATCATATAGTATAGAGTCCAGTGACAAACTTAGGTATTAAATGCATTTACTTTACAGTGAGTGACAGATGCCTCCAAATATATTGTTAAAGAAAACAAAAACATATATCTCAATGTTGTTTTTTTAAAAACAATGGATCTATTGGGGTGATGAATGCCACTGCATGGTATCCATTATAGCCTCTATTAAATGTACACATCACAGCACATACATTAAATGGAGGCTATAAATGTGTTGTGAACAGCCCTTTAATTGAACAGATTCATTATATTAGCATAGGATGTAGTGTTAATGAAAAACCCAATATAATTGTGCATGGCATGCATTTTTAAAGGGGTTGTCCCATTAGGTCAACCCCTTCCCGTTTGTGCTAGCAAGGCATGTATACATTCTAGACCTGTACAGCATTTTATTAATTTGCATCATGCTGTATCACGCTTCATCTATGCTGCTGGAAACAGAAAAATCAGCTGGTTGCTTGGATCCTCCTTTAGAGAAGGGGAATGTCCAGATACGAAAACCTTGGTCTCTAAAGCTAAATTTTGCCCATCACAGTGATAAAACTGCAAAATTTTCAGACACAAAAAGTCGTAGAAGTTTAGAACACAAGCGCAAAATAAAATGATTCTCTGTTAACTCCTTTACAAAACAATTACTATATATTACAAATTACTTTATGTTTACATGGATCTCTCAATGCAGTACTTTATTTCTGGGGAAAAAAAGGATTGTCTCTGTGAGGCTATAGAATTGTAAACAGCTGTTGGAGGTATTCATGGTGAGGTGGTATATTGATTTAAAGCAGTGTTTCTCAACTCCAGTCCTCAAGCCCCACCAACAGGTCTGTTTTCAGGATTTCCAACATAATGTACTGACAATAATGATATCACCTGTGCAATACTGAGGAAAGCCTGAAAACTTGACCTGTTAGTGGGTCTTGAGGACTGGAGTTGAGAAACACTGATTTAAAGTGTGTTTGTCCAAGGTCAACCATCCCTTTCAATAGAAAACTAACATGATTGGTCCACAGTGGCTTTAAAATACTGTAAAGTCAATAAAAATGAGAGCATATCACATTATTATGACCACTTCCTACTTTTGATGTCAGCAGCGGATACCTCAGCTGGTTTGGTGGGTATATACGATATGTGACAGGCTGTCTGAACACATATCCCTTGTCGCTGTTATGGGGTAATGAGCAATTTATCAGTTACAAAAAAGAGACGATTATTATCTTTCGGACCAAGGGTGGCAGTACTTCTGCAACTGTGCAATTTGTGAGCTGCTCACATGTTTCTGTAGTGAAAGTGTATTGTATGTGGACAAATGGCACCACTGTGAATAAGTGATGTGGAAACTGAGGAGCACCAGGTGTCATTGTTGTGACAGACGAACAACAACTCACCACCAAAATGAACCAAAATGAATAAGTGGTGTGGAAACTGGGGAGCACCAGGTGTCGTTGTGACAGATGAACGTCAGCTACAACAACTCACCACCAAAATGAACCAGGGGGCTTTCAGACTTTTGCCTAAAATAATAATTCATCAAACCCTGCTGATCATGTGCCTCTGACACAGATGGATGATCACTGCATTTCTGCTAATGGAGTTGCATGGATAGAAAAGGTTTCAGTTTTCACAGCACTACCTGAAATGGACCACTGGTGATTGGCAAAGAGTTACTTCTGCTATTGAGTTATGTTTTCTGCTTTATTGAAAAAATACGATCCTTTATTTGCTAAGCATGAAAACATCTGACGAACAAAATACCTGCAACTCTTTTCTGGAGGAAACACCAAGATGGTGGTGGTAGTGTTTAGGCCTGGGGAATTTTTTTGTGGCATTTTCTTTGCCATATGGAAGGCACTCTCAACTAATTTTGGTATGACTCTATCCTTGCAGATCACATTCACCCATACATGCTGATTGTCTCACTTGGGGCAGATGGGATCTTCTAGCAAGACAATGAGACATGTAACACAGCTAGAAATGTCCAATATTGGTTGGAAGAACATAAGTATTTCAAGTACTACCCTAGCTCCCTAATTTCTTAGACTTGAACCTAATTCAGCATCTGTGGGACCACCTTGAATTTCATATTTGCTCTGTGAATCCTCCCCCATGCACCCTCCAGCAACTGTGAGATGCAGTCAGCATGGCTCCAGATACCTGTGGCAAACAACCAGGACCTTATTGAGTCACTCCTAGCCAGTTATCTAGCTACTCTCTGTGCTGCATATGGGGGATGCACAGGATATTAGCTTGTGGACTTAATAGTGTGACTTAAATGTGTATATGTAAGCTTTAATGGTTGTCCCCATGGCGGAAAGCAAATACCGGTCGGATTATCCGACCGGTGTTTGCTCTGTTTTGGGGCCCTGCACACGGCTGCAGGGGGGTGGCTTTTCTCTGTTGTTTGCAGAGAAAAAGCCTCTCTCACCTCTCACTAGACTTGTTCAATTCCGCCCGAAAACAGGGTAGAAAGATATGAATCATGTTCAAGTTTTTTGGGACACTGGCGGTCTAAAAAACAGCGAGTGGGAAAATCGTGCAGTGGGGACCCGCTGAAAGGTTTTTATATAGAGGTCCATTGTAAAGTTTGACAGACACGGTTTTCAAACCGACCAACCTTGGTCTGTAAATAAACTGTTTCAAAAACACCATTGCCGTGGGGACAAGCCCTTATTCTATAAAAAAATCCTGACTCTAACCTCCAAAATGGAATGCCAAATATAAAATGCAATTATGTTGTATTATAATGTGAATGTATTATGTAAATTATGCTCATCTTGGTTCTTGTTCTGGTTGTAATATCTTACATAAACATTCTTTGGATTATTTATGAAGGTTGTAATGATATCTGCAGACTGATGTCTTTAGGAAGAGCATGTTGGTCAGTTCTCTACTACACGCCACTTCTTTTCATAACCCATCATCCATTAGAGCCACCCCGATTGGTCGGTTTGTAGGGATGAAGCAGATGTGCTCATCTGAAAATAAATTTGAGGCGCAGTCTGAGGTCTTAAAAACTTGGTTCAGGGATAGAGGTTACGGTGGTAGGAAGATCAATAGTGAATATTTGAGAACTAAAAAAAACAACAAGGAAAATGTCACTATAAAGCACCTCTAAAAAAATGTGAGGATAACAACATTATGTTTATCTCTATATATAATGCACAATGGTCCAAATTCTTAAACAACACTATCCAATACTTCAGACTGAGCCATCTCTGAGAAAGTCCATGTCAACTGCTCCAATGATGATAGCTAAAAGATGTAATCTAAAGGATTTTTAGTGAGAAGCTACTACATTTGTATAAGGAAGAATCCCTTTGATAGTTCAGGACCAAGGGTTGGATTCTTTCCACGTGGTGACTGTCTTGCATGTCACAATATGATGCCTGCTACTACTTTCCAGTCTACATCAAAAGATCGTGTATTTAAAATCTCGGAATATATTTTGTGTAGCACTACCAATGTCATATATCAACTTATGACTGTCCAAGAGCATATGTTGTTTTGACAACCAGAGAATTACGTATAAGAACACAGAAACACGTGAGAGATATTTTGACTGCAAAAAACTGCTTGGATATCTCTCAATTAAAAACTATTCCTAAACACTTTCTCCGGTTCCATGATTGCAACCTCTGGCTCATTTAGAGTAATAGGAATTGATCGTGCACACTGTGGTATTCATGGTGGAAATGTCAAATAATTATTAGAATGTAAATGGATTTTTACCCTGAATACCATGACTCTATATGGGTTGAATGGAAAATTGGGCATCATTTCTCTGAATTCTCTTCATTTTGGTTTTTAATTTATTGTATGTAATTGCTTTTTTTAATTTTGTTTCTGATGATTGTTGTTTTAATTTAAATTTTTGTTTTGTGATTCCCAGGTCTGTTATGCTTCTGAATTGGATTTGGCTAACATCTTCTGCTGCGCCCCACCTTATAGAACTAACCTGATATATTGAAAACTAACCTTGGAGAATTCGCCGTTCTGTGTTTTTTTTCCCCTCACTTATGTTTGATATTATCTTTGTTGTCATTGTCTTAACATCATTAACATTTTTTATATTATTACAAGTGTCCTTTGGCTATTTATTCATTCACTTGTTATGTAATTTATATCTTTATCAATAACATTTTTTTTTTTTTTTTTTTTAATGTCATTTTCGATTTTTCTTATGTTATTATACATTTATAACTTCGAAATTTGCCAACTTACAGTTACTTGTAACTTGTTTGGCATATTGCACTTTATCCATACACTTTTTTACCTTTGACCTACATAGGAGGAGATAATAGGTTTATTCAAGGTATATTGCGCGTTAAGAAGCAAGCTCATTCATATGACAGGATGGTGCCTGGTGCGCTGTTTAGTCCATTGGGCTGTCCTATGGGCCAGGTTTGTCTGTCCCGCTCCGACGTCAATGTGGACGTGACTGGAAAATGCGTATTCCGGCTCTTGCGCACTAGAGTTTAACTGCTGGAAGTGGGGCAGGGTCCCACTCCATTGAGCAGCGCGTGCCATGTATGTGCCACCCTGATTGGAGCTACAGTTAGGAGTATGTGAGTATATATGGTTCATCTGGGGAATACATCCTTGTCCTCTGAAGAAGCTAGAGGCGAAACACATTAGGACATGGCAGCAGTGGCTTCATCCTCTCTTCAGTATTGTTAATATAGAGTTTTTTAAGTCATACACTTGATGTATAGTACTCTTTGACTCACATTGACATCAATTAGTCCCTTCGGATTTCTGATGGTTGATATGGGGATATGACAGGGCATATGATGTTAAGGCTCATTGCCTCATATGGTATATATAATTTATCTGCTATAAATTTGTATGGCCTTATATGGTCTCTTTGGGTTGCATGCTAAATACATTACTTCTGCTGTATATTTATTGAAGTGTAAATGGATACTATATTCTATCAACAGAAAGTGTTATTTTCAATATAGATGTATTCAACCTAATATTACTACTCAATGTCACTGTCTGTCTTTTTTTTTATTATATTGTAATGATTATAGGTTTATATATATATATATGTATATATATATATATTATAAAATATTATATATTTTATACGTATATATAAATATAAAAATTTTATATATATATATATATATATAAAATATTATATGTATACTTGTTTCTTACACCCAATCAATATGTGTGTATCATGACGTTTGGATCTGTCCTCAACTTCCACATTATCAGAACTTGATTGTCATAGGATATAGGTGTGCTAGAATAGTTGGTATGTGCTGGGTCAAATGTGAGTGTTTGCAAATTACGCAATCTTTACTTTATATTGAGTTATGTATGTAGTTATGTAGATTAATACTACAATATCTCATATCTAACTTAAAGCTGTTTTCTCACTACAAAGGTTAGCTTTCATCATAAAGGGACAGTTAAATGAAGAGATTTTCTAAATACATTGGTCATTTTGGTTTTTACTTCAAAAGAATAAAGACAAATTTTTCCCCCTCTCGAGTGAACACAATTGCTAAGGTTTAACCCCGCATGCCAGAGGGATGTCTGGGTTTTCTGATTACGGACAGAGAAAAGAGCAGAGAGTGACATCACCCCCATGGGAAATTTACTGATGGGGCCCGGGCTCTGAAATGAACTAATTAGATTTCGAAGAGTAGCTGCAGTTAAAAAAAAAAAGGGACAAAAAAATTTCTGTGAGGACTTTTTAAACTTGTAGAGTTTAAAAACTCCTGCTTTCAGAATAATTCTTGAAGTTAAATAAGCAATCACTGCTTTTTTGAACCACCCACAGCCCGAGGGAGTAAGTTAAAAAAACTACCTTTTTGTTAGGGAAAACAGCATTGGTTTTATAAAAAAACCCATTGAAATCCACTATATAAAAAGAAAGAAAAACAAAAAAAAGAAATTGGGGTACTATAGAGAACATGGGGGGTAATTAATCGGGGGGGGAGGGAACAGGAGAATTTTTCCCGGTGAAATTTTGAATGAGGGTTTGAAATTAGGAAAAAATAATGTAGAACCGGCAATTTTTTTAAAAGACAAGTTTTCCTTTTAAAAGGGTTTTCTTTAAAAAAAAATTTAAAAATTAACCGTAAAATTTACAGTATGGGCCACATTCCATTTATGTAGAGGGGATACTTTAGCATTTAAATTGTGGCTTTGCGGCCCTTCAAGGGAAATCCCCTGGGCCCCGCTCACAAAGGGAGGGGGCAGGAAGAAAGCCCCATAACCCAGCGGAAAGAGGTAAACTCGTTTGGGCGTTTGGGGGGAGCTCCTACCCCCCTAAAAACACGGCTTACAGGTTTCTGGTTACTCTTAAAAAAAGAAAATTAAAACCAATTAGTATCAACACTTTACGAAGGGGTGGGGACTATAGGAAAAACCCTAAGATTAAGGGTTTTTGTTTAACCCCTTAGGAGTCCAAAAACTCCAAAGTGACTATCCAAAAAAGCCTCTGTCTTACAGTTTTGTGGTCATTTTGGGAAAAATCAAATTTCAAATAAAATTTCTCAAGAATGCACCACCCCTTAGGGGGCCCCGTTTTCCCCAGGGGGTTTTTCTGGGGGCGGAAATTGGCGCCGTACCTTTCCGCCGGGGTTTGCGCTGCAAATACGGGGGCCAAAAACCGCGGGGAAGCAATTCGGGAAAAACCCCTGCTTTTCATTAGAAAAAGTGGGTTTCCCCTCGCTCCCCCCCGCTCGGTTTAATCCGCCGCGGGGGGGGAAAGTGACTAACAATTTATTTACGGGCGGACGCGGTGGATAAATGCCAAATTTTCCCATGGGGCTGGGGGCGCCCGGGCCCCGCTGCGCTCCCGCCCCCGCCCCCCTCCCGGGCCCCCCATTACGGGGGATTTTTTTCGTCAATACGGCGGGACCCAAAAACCTCGGGGAATAAGCCGTGTGAAACAAGGCCTTACCCCGGATTTAAACCTACCGGCCAAATTTCAAAAAATTTGCGCAAAGGGCATTTCACCAAAGTTTTTTTTCCTTCATTCAGGTGGCGGAATTTTCATGAGATTGTTGATTTTCTCTTTTTTTAAAAGGCCCCAAATTTTTAAAATCGATGCCCCATTTTAAACCTTTTTTTTAAATTGGGTTTGGCTTTTTGACCTTTCAAAAATCCCTTTCCCCATGGGGGAAAATTTAAACATTTTAGATTACACCAAAAATGTGGGAAGTATGAAATCCCCCTTTTAAATTTTATCGTAGGCCCTTAGTTGGTTGGCAAATTTGTTCCCCCTTTATAATGGAGGAGCAAAATTTTGCATTTTCAGACATGCAAAAAGTTTCCCGGTTCTTGAACTACTGAATTTTGCCTGAACCCTTTTTCTTTCTTTGCCCGGAGATCCCAAACAAAAAATTGTTGGCCTTTAAATTTTCTTTTCCTTTTTTATATACCCAACGAGGGGGTTCCAAATAGGTGGGCCAAAATTTTTTTCCTGTGCAAGATCTTCCAAAGTTTCAATATTGTCTGTCTAATTTAAACCTTTCATGGCCCCAACGTATACAAAATGTATAAAAAAAAATTGTTTCCCTCTTTGTATTTTAAAGGGGTTTTTCCCCGAGTAAGCTACCCCTTTGCTAGTAATTTTGGGCCCCCCAGTACCTTTGCGTCTTTTCTCCCCTTCCCCTATATTTTCCCTATCTACAAAATTTTTTGGTGATATTCTCCATGCTAAACTTGATAGCTTTTATCGCTGAAAAAAAATACGACGCGCCCCCCTAAAAAAATTGAGCTTTTTTTTTCCTTTAAAGGTATTTGGGGAATTTTGGTATATTAAAAAAATTTTGTTAAAAGATCCAGTAATTTTAGAGAACCAAAAAGGTATGGGTTTCCCCAGGGGCCTCGTTTTTTCAACCCAGACATCCAGGTATGAAATTGCTTTTAGATCTTTTGTAAGAGTGAATTGGATAAGAGGATTAATACTGTTCAGATACGTGACGAACTCCCCCAGTTGCGGTTCAGAAACTTACCACAGCAGGAAGATATCGTCCACGTATCTGAACCACGTGACAACATTTTCTTTGAATTCAGATGGAAACACTGATTTGCTCTCAAAATATCTCATATATAGATTAGCATGACTTGGAGCCACAGGATCCCCCATCAAAGTCTCCTGTAGCTGCAAGTACATACGATCGCCAAAACGAAAACATTTTTTAGTGAGGACGAAGTCCAACAATTTTAACAAAAAAGCGATCTTAGAGTTAGCCAAACCAGGGTCCTGACAGAGAACTTCTCTGACGGCCATCATCCCTTCGTCATTTGGGATATTGTTAAAAAGCGATTTAATGTCGAGTGTGCACAGCCAGGTGACCTCCGCACAGTCAACATCTCGTATAGATCTTAAAAATTGACCTGTGTCTTGGAGAATGTAGTTTTCTTTCTTTATAGAAGGCTGTAAATGCATATCTACATAAGCAGCTAGGGGCTCCAATAGTGATTCAACTCCAGACACGATAGGACGTCCAGGGGGATTTTCCACAGACTTGTGGATTTTTGGGACCATGTAAAGTATTGGAATACGGGGATTCTCCTTAGTTAACATTTTCCTAATTTGTTCAGTTATAATGTTTTGTTCAACTAACTCTTGCAAAACATTGTAGATAGTAATAGCTAGTTCTTGAGTGGGGTCCTCTTTTAACTCCCTATAAACTTGAGTGTCTTGTAGCTGGGAGAGTGCCTCCTGTAGGTATGGTACAGTGTCCATCACCACAGAGGCACCTCCCTTATCTGCTTTTTTGATGACGATGGAATGATCACTTTTTAATTGTTTTAAAGCTACCTTCTCTTGTCTAGTTAAATTATTCTTAATAATCCTTTGCTTATCTTTCCACTGCTCAGTGACCTCTCTAATTGCAGCTTTGCTGGAATACATCTAACGAAGAGTTGCTGATCGTTGGGTCGAATTGGCTATGAGTTTTAAATTTTTTGGAGAGTTTTTGACTCAAACCTATCCTAGGTCCTTGTTCAATCTGGGTTGTAGAATAGAACATCTTAGGGCGTATGTTACGACAAAATTTAAAAAAGTCGACATTAAAGTCAAACAATCCAATCGCTTGATTAGGAACAAAGTTCAACCCTTTATCAATAACGGCTTGCTGGGTAGGGTCAATTCTTTAGATTAAATATTTACCACTAGCGAGGGTTGTTTTTCCTTCTGGTCCTGGTGGTTTTTTTTGGCGATTGCTCCTTGTTGTTGATCTCCATGATTTATAATTCTATTGTCTACCCCTCCTGTTGCCGTATCTTCCAAAAAATTATTTTGTTTCAATTGAACATTGGATCCCTCGTTTCTTCGTGTGCCCCTATTCTGCGATGCATAATCATCCATGCCAGAAGATGCTGAGCTCCAATCATTTCGTCTTCTTTGAGCTCTAAACATCCGTTTCTGGTTTCTCCTTTCCTCTGCCCACGTATACGCATTGCTTATTGCGTAGTCCCTTGTGTCCCTTTCAAATTTTTTAAATTTGTTTTGCAGGAACGTGGATTTGAGTTTATCGATATTCACCTTAAATTCGTTATTAATGCGACTATATTCATCCAGAGACACATTTCTTTTAATCTCATCGTCCGCATTTTTAATCTCACTTTGTGTTTGTTTTATTGTCAGCTGTAAGTGTTGCAGGGATAGGTACATTAACTCCATAGAGTATCTGTTGCTTATCGCAAACCACTTCTCTTTATACTTAAAATCATCAGGTAATAAAATAGGCTGCAGAGTGCTACGTAGACCTCTCGGTATTCGAGCAGCTTTTACGTATTCAGTTAGGGCCGTCGCATGGGAGGTTAAACTTGAATCCCACGATTCACTAGGCAAATATATACATAGAACCGGCTATTTCTTTAAAAGACAATTTCCTTTAATAGATCTCTTTAAAAATATAGGGGTAGGGGTAGGGGAGGGGTAGACAATACAATTATAAATCATGGAGATCAACAACAAGGAGCAATCGCCAAAAAAACCACCAGGACCAGAAAGAAAAACAACCCTCGCTAGTGGTAAATATTTAATCTAAAGAATTGACCCCTACCCAGCAAGCCGTTATTGATAAAGGGTTGAACTTTGTTCCTAATCAAGAGATTGGATTGTTTGACTTTAATGATGACTTTTTTAAAATTTTGTCGTAACATATGCTTTAAGATGTTCTATTCTACAACCCAGATTGAACAAGGACCTAGGATAGGTTTCGAGTCAAAAACTCTCCAAAAAATTAAAAACTCATAGCCAATTCAACCCGACGATCAGCAACTCTTCATTAGATGTATTTCAGCAACTTGTAATTAGAGAGGTCACTGAGCAATGGAAAGATAAGCAAAGGATTATGAAGAATAATTTAACTAGACAAGAGAAGGTAGCTTTAAAACAATTAAAAAGTGATCATTCCATCGTCATCAAAAAAGCAGATAAGGGAGGTGCCTCTTCGGTGATGGACACTGTACCATACCTACAGGATGCACCTGGCTGTGCACACTCGACATTAAATTAGCTTTTTACCAATATTCCAATTTACGAAGGCGATGATGATGGCGATCAGAGAAGTTCTCTATCAGGACCCTGGTTTGTCTAACTCTAATATCGCTTTTTTGTTACAATTGTTGGACATCGTCTCCTGTGGCTCCAAGTCACGCTAATTTTGAGAGCAAATCAGTGTTTCCATCTGAATTCAAAGAAAATGTCGTCACGTGGTTCAGATACGTGGACGATATCTTCCTGCTGTGGTTAGTTTCTGAACTGCGACTGGGGGAGTTCATCACGTATCTGAACAGTATTAATCCCCTTATCCAATTCACTCTTACACAAGATCTAAAAGCAATTTCATACCTGGATGTCTGGGTTGAGATACGAGGCTCTGCGTTACATACCTCTTTGTACTCTAAAATTACTGATCGTAACAATATTTTATTACATACTAGCCAACATTCCCCATATACCTTTAAAGGAATAGCTAAAGCTCAATTTATTAGGGCGCGTCGTATTTGTTCAGACGATAAAAGCTATCAAGTGAGCATGGAGAATATCACCAAGAACTTTGTAGATAGAGGATATAGTGAAGGGGAGATAAGACGCATAGGTACTGAGGTCTCATTACTAGCTAGGGATAGCTTACTCGAGAGTAAACCTAAAATACAAAGAGGGCAACAATTTTTGTATACATCTGTATACGATGGCCATGCAGGATTAATTAGACAGACAATATTGAAACATTGGAAGATCTTGCACAGTGAAAGTAAATATGGCCACCTATTTAGGAACCCACCTCGTTGGGTATATCAAAAAGGTAGAACTATAGGCCAACAATTGGTGTCTTAGGATCTCCAGGCTAAGAAAGATAAAGTTCAGGCAGTATTCAGTAGTTCAAGATCCGGTACTTTTGCATGTCTGCAATGTCAGAATTGCTCCTCCATTATAAAGGGGGAACAGATTTGCCATCCAACTAAGGGCCATACGATAAAATTAGGGGATTTCATACTTGCGACAGTTGTGGTGTCATTTACATGCTTAAATTCCCATGTGGGCAAGTATATGTAGGTCAAACAGTCAGATCTGTTAAAATAAGGTTAAATGAGCATTGATCTGCAGTTCGGGCATTTAAAAAGCAATATCAACAATCTCATGAGAATCCGCAACCTAGAGATGAAGGTAAAAAAACATTTGGTGAAATGTCAGTTGCGCGACATTTTGCAATGGCCGGGTTTCATGGGTTTTACAAAGTTACGGTGGTGCATTCTTGAGAAAGTTTTGTAATGATTCGACCGATACCACAAAACTGCTAAGACAGAGAGGAAATTTGGATAGTCACTTGAGTCATTAAACCCTGGGGGGGTTTAAACGAAAACCTTAATCTTAGGGTGTTCCTATAGTCTCCAGCACTCGTGACGTGTTGTATACTAATTGGTTTTAATCTTCTTATTTAAGAGTAACCAGTACCTGTAAGCTACGTGCTTGAGGAAGGGGAGGAGCTACCCCCGAAACGTCCACGAGTTTACCTCTGTCCAGCTCGGTTATCGGCGTCTTCCTGCTCACCTGCCTTGGGAGCGGCGCCATGGACTGACTTGAACGGCGTGCTACGCCGCAACTAAATGCTGAGTATACCCTCTACATATATGTGAATGTGGACATACTGTGAATTACGGATTAATGTCTTATATTTTTAAAGAGATCTATTAAAGGAAATTGTCTTTTAAAGAAATTGCCGGTTCTACGTATATATTTGCCTAATGAATCGTCGGATTGGAGGTCCCATATTTATGGAACTGCGCCGGGATATACCCAGCAATAATAAGTGAAAAGGACCAATACTATAAAGTGGGATAGAAGCAGTGCCAGACTTTCCATCTGACCATTCTGCCAAAGCTTTATAGGCCAGTATCTACAGTGGACCACTCCTCTCTTCCTTCCAAGTAGCTCCTACTCTTCTCTCTGACCTGTTCTTGCATGTTGCAGGGTCTGTTAGTCACTCATTCACTATAGTCCAAGTTCCCGTTCTTCCCCTGCAGGCTGCTGTTCCCGTTCCTCTAGCCATGTTTGGTGCATTTTTGGCACATTGAACCGTATTGAGTCGAGTACAGAATGTGCCAAGTTTTGATGTATGACTGTTCATACATCTTCAGACAGGACTACAGCAGTTTTTTGGCTCAAAGTACATAAAAAACTGGCACAGACCCATTCTTACATGTCACCCTTAGTCTCTCAGAATCGTATGATTTTGGCACCCCCACCCCACCCAAAAAAACTTGCCGCATTCAAAATTGTCATGTCTGGTGCAGAATGTGCCAAATTTTGGCATAGGACTGTTCACACATCAATAGAACAGGGCTGCAACATATTTTTCATACATGTCGCTCTAAGTTTGCCACTGTGTAATTTTTTAATACTAGATTCTGATGGGTTTAATTATTTTTACTAGGTTATATTCAGACTTGAGATGCAGCTCTTATGTTTTTATTTGACTAGTTTTTGGGTCCATATTACTTCTATGTTTCAGTATGTAACTATTTATTTCTAGTTAATGGTGGGGCTTGTGGGACCTTTAGGAAACGCAACTGTTAAAAATTGTCTTTGTTTCCTTTAAGGTTTACTTGAACAAACCCAAACGATCCCTACCCCCTGTCCCAAAACTTTCCCAAATGTTTTTTAACCGTATTTTACTATTGTTCTTGTTATCCTTTCTTTGTTCCCATGGCTAAATCACTGTTCTAAAGTGTATTCCCTGGCTCCTGACTCTGACCTGTTTTCCAGTTTCTCTCCTGCCTCTCAATTTGGTTATTACCTACTCTCCTGGTATTTCACACCTGCTAACCTGTCCATGATTGGTGTTTGTTTTCCTTTGCCCTGTGTACATCCGTACTGCCTTGTTTTTTCTACCAGTCTTCTCCACTTGCATTTGCCTTACAATACTCCTTTGCAGACACAACCTGGGCATTTAGCAGCAAAATCCATCCTACCTTGCAGTGGGTTGCAGCGAAGACCTAGAGAGAACCTTAGATTCTGCTACCCAGAGAGTATTGGATTGCAAATAGCTAGTCTCAATGGATTCCCATTGTTCTGTTGTCTTTTGTCAGTTTGGTGAATTGCTTGAATAACAATTCCACTCTGGAGAATTAATTAAGTAGCAATTCCCTAGCAGCCATGAAAAGGATATTCCCACCATAGACTTAAAATGGCTAGTGATAGGACATACATACCACTAAACTTGAATTGGTGCAGGTAACACTTCTGGAGAGTATGCCATATTTGCACACTGCTCTTCATTCTGTTTCCATGGAATTCGAGTAAACTTTTTAACACCGCTCCCCTTTCTTGGAACGCCATAGACAGATGGAGAGCAGTTTCAAATACATGACGACTCCCATTCTGAGCTGACACCTTTGGGTTGGCTCATCCCCGAGGCAGGTGCAGATTCCAGAGGTGGAACTTGCATCTATCAGGCACCTATTAGGCTTTGATGGCATCAAAGTGTATGGTAGGAACACCCATTTAAGCTTATTTTGCCATTCTGTGTAATTAAAACTGTCAACTTACTATGCTTGTGAAGATAAAAACACTACTGTTCTTCTTATTCTGACCTTAGGAATAAACAGCAAAAATCTAACATTGTGCTTTAAATACAAAAAGGAGAAATGTTCCTGTACTGGAATGAGCGATATAGGGTAACCCATGTGGAAAGGTCAAAATATGACCGAGTGTCAAAATAGTAGACATCTACGGCACAAAAAATTGTTGCAAAAGAATGGGTGAATTTAACAATATTTACAAAAGTAGTAATTTTGACAATAAAAACCAATATACTGCTTTCAGAGGACATTTTTTTGCCAAATGTTACAAAGATATAACTGATGCCATACAACAAGCTGACATTTCATCCGAAGCCTTTGTCAAAAAAGACATCTGAATAGAGCACAACTAGGAGAAAGGAATAAATGTGGCAGTAAAGAATATGACAAAAATAGCTAGCACTGCTGAAATAGGTCATGTGGGGAAACAGGGAATGTAATCGTCGGCACACTCCGGACACTCTGGATGTCTCCTCATCTACTCCCGCTATACTTTTTGGGGCATCACATTCCCTGTTACCCCACGTCATCTATTTCAACAATGCTAGCTATCTTTGTCATATTCTTTACTGCCACATTTATTCTTTCTCCTCTATTCAGATTTCTTTTTTGAAAAAGTCTTTGGCCGAAATGTCAACATGTTGTATGGCATCAATTATATCATTGTAACATTTGTCAAAAAAGGTCATCTTAAAGCAGTATATCAGTTATTATTGTCAAAATTACTACTTTTGTAAATATTGTTGAATAAATTCACCTATTTTTTGCAACATTTTGGTGTGCTGTGGATCCCTACTAGTCATGTACTGTAGTGGTCTTCCTAAGCCCCTGTAACCCAACACAGCTGCTACAGCTATAGTTAGACTCCTAAGAAGAGGATTACTTGCTGCATCAAGAATTATTACAAAGTAATGGCACAGAAAAACATTTGACCTCGTAATTGAAGCCTATGGCTTTCAATTTTCTCTCCTAAACTGTTAACCGTGTAATCATAAATTATATGCAGCATGGCAACGACTCGCATTGAAGCAACTTGACTTTTATGTAATAACACACAGATATTCAATAATCAAATGTTTACTAAGTACACAAATAGCATGCATACAGATGGGTCCTTCTTGACCGACTTTAAAAAGAAAACATAATTTTGCAATACTTTGTCAGGAAATGTTTATATGTGGCAACTCACAATAGGTTGTGAATTGAATTTCAGCCTGACAAGCGTTTTGCTAGTTGGACACATCTGTAATACATCTTTATTTTATTAGCTTGGGATCCAATAAACATGGAACCATAAATGTACAGTGCTGATGTATGTTTGATTGACAGTTTTCCCACATAGCAGTGGCCAGCTATTTTGAATAGTGAACACAACATGAAAGAAATGACGAGGGCTCCCTGCAATTCCCCACTATCAACCTTGGCAATGGCATTGTATAGTGTAAAGTGTATTGTTCCAGCCCAAGAGTTGAGTACGGCCTTTAGGGCCTATAAAGACATACCTTAGATATACCTTAGGTTTATCAGCCTTTTTACCTAATAATCAAAATAACTGTAACAATCCTTAAAATTAATTTATGTAAAAAAACAACCGTATTATTTGAACTGTATAGTGTAGAACATTAAAAATAATGGTCAAATTGTCTTTTCTATGCAAAACATTAATGTAAAAAAATTTGGAAATATTTTGTGCTATCTTAGATGTGATTGAAAGCAGCATCTAAAATCTGCAACCAATCTTATAAAATACAAGTCCCCAATAATCAGCAGAGTCATAAAAATAAAAAATGGATGGTTGTTTTAAAGCACTTACCGTAGGTAAAAATGAAAAACTGGTTGTGTCCTCAGAGGGGTGTTCTCACCATGCTGTTTCACAGAGACTGCTCTTCACAGTCAGCTTCAGGCTCCCATTTCCAGTCTAGGCTATGAGTGGTTGTACAGCAGTGATTTGCATATCAGCTCTGTGATTTCTAGCTGAGCCTTTGAGAGGGACATTGCTAATAGAAGGGTTTGAACAGTAGGGCACAAAGCTACAGAGCTCTAAATGGTTAAAGTTTGTCAGTATCATAGATAAGCATGATCCTGTGTTGCTGATAATACAGTGCAGTGAGTGACATTACCATCCTGGCCAGTGCAGCTTTAGCAATGAGAGGAGAGCGATGGTTGATAACCTAGGGAAGCTTGTGTACACAAACAATAGATAAGATCAGCTTTAACTCTGAAATAAAGCAAAATCAAAACAGAAATGTATTTGGTAATACTCTTTACCTTTCCCTTCATGTTAACAGCTAATAAATATGGTAGAAAAAAAGTTATTTGTTACTTTTCTTATTAAACAAATATATTGTTTAATGCTGCATGCTGCGTTCCGATGCCCGGCGTCTCGCGTACCGCGGTCCGGGCTTCCGACCCCAGGCACAGCCATCCCTGGCATGTGCTTCGCTGCTCGTCTACTTACCCGGCCCCATCCTGCTTCCTCCTCGACCGTCGCGCTGCTGTAACTTCCCTGCCTCTGCCTGCACTATCCCGGTCGGCCACTAGGGGCGCGTGCGAGCAGCTCTTCTAGATATAAAGGGCCAGTACTCAACAGGTAATCCTTTTCCACCTATGGCGTTCGGACACGGGCTTTATAGGGATTCCTCTTCCTGCCGTCGGTGCCTAGTTGTTGGTCTCCGTTCTCCAGAGACGCCCTTGTATGCTTCCTAGCAAATTCCCTCGGCTCTCCATTTGTGTTCCAGTCATCGTCCGTTGTGCTGACCTACGCCTTACCCTCCTGTTCCCGCCTAGCCTGCCCAGCCCTGCTTGAGTCACGCTCCCGTTTTCCCTGTGTCTGCATCTCCGGTTTTGGCTGTCACCGCTGAGTCCTACATCCGTGTAGCGACCTGGGGGTTACATGCGGCAAAGTCCGTCCTGCCTTGCGGCGGGCTCCGGTGAATACAAGGGGCCTCTTAGACTCCGTTCCCCGGCGTAGAGTTCGGCAACTCCTCGCAGTGACCAGAGGATCCACCTTCCGCTCGTCGGATCGTGACATATTGAAGTTAGGTTTCAGTCTGTTTTCAGATCAAAGATGGCCCAGAATTGTTGTAAACCACTCATGTACTGATAAGACAGATCCCAGCATTTAATTTAGAAGATGAACAGATACTGTTGAAACCAGAAGTTTACATACACTCTATAAAAAGACACATATGCATGTTTTTCTCACTATCTCATATGAAATCAGAATAAACCTTACCCCTTTTAGGTCAATTAGGATTACCAAAATTATTTATATTTGCCAGATGCCAGAATAATGACAGATTTTTAAGGCATTTTTATTACTTTCTGCAAAGTCAAAATTTTACCTACATTTCATTAGTATTTGGTAGCATTGCCCTTAAACAGTATGACAGTATGACAGTATATCCTTCCACAAGCTTCTCACAATAGTTGGTAAAAATTCTGGCCCATTCCTCCAGACAGAACTGGTGTAACTGAGCCATGTTTGTAGAAAAAGAGAAAAAAGAGAGAGGGGGCGCACAATAGTGTAGTAATTCTTATGAGATAAGGGGAAAAAAAAAGGTTTCGCTCACCTTTTGAGGTTGCGTTCTTAATTTAGAGGCACAACACTCATATGCGTTTGCGGGGCTATTTGTAAGTTATAATACATTTGATATCATGTTTTTAATTTTGTGAAGGTAACACCTTTGCACCTTTAAGAATAAAAGTGACATCTTTTAAAAATAAGCCTTTAGCTCGGGCTTTTTTTCTTAACTTCCACGTGCACCGGGTTCCATTTTTACTGTTTCAAATGAGCCATGTTTGTAGGTCACCTTGCTTGCACCTGCCTTTTCAGCTTTGCCCATAAATTTTCAATGAGATTGTGATCAAAGCTTTGTGATGGCCACTCCAAAACATTGATATGCATCTTTTTATATAGTGTATGTAAACTTCTGGTTTCAACTGTATGCATGAACTGTTATCTCTCCTTTGTTGGTAATTATGGTTATTGAAAAAAATGACACCAGAAACCATTCACTGACAACACTACAGAGAGTACCTTCTCATTTCTAAAGATGAAAAAAATGGAAAAACCTAATGAGTAATGTAATTTGAATAGAAAACAAGTCATTAAGATTCAAGGAATATGAGTTGAAGGCTAAGGTCTATATGTTTCCAACTATTAGCTTGGGAGCAGGTAATGGCTCTTGAGTACCATATATATGTCATCTGTAGTGATGAGCGATTACGTTGTCGATAGTGAATATCGGCAATTATCAATAAGATATCCGATAGTCGATAATAGATTATCGCCGATGACCATTAAAGTCTATGGGACAGGAACAACACCTTCATTCTTACACCCAAACAGGGATGGAGAAGCTGGAATTAACATCCACAACAGTCAAATGGATACGTGCTACATCTTAGGCAACACACTTAGGTTATAAAAGCCACAGAAAAAAACTCACAGACCATTCACTATCCCTTTCTTGCACCACAGCATGACCCTTAAACCTGCATGACCCACAAATTAAAAAGTGCCAGAAGGCAGTATGGTTTGAACCACCATTTTAGTTGAACTGGACATTGACTATCTCTGTCCTGGAACGCAGCATGAGCCCCAAACCTGCATGACCCCAGATTAAAAAGTGCCAGAAAAAGGAGTCTTTCAACCACCATTTTAGTTGAACTGGACATTAACTATATCTGTCCTGGACCGCAGCATGACCATGAAACCTGTCTGACCCACAGATTAAAAAGTGCTGGGAAAGGATCTTTCAACCACCATTTAGTTGAACTGGACATTAACTATAACTGTCCTGGACCGCAGTATGACCATTAAACCTGTCTGACCCACAGATTAAAAAGTGCTGGAAAAAGGAGTCTTTCAACCACCATTTTAGTTGAATTGGACATTGACTATACCTGTTCTGTACCACAGTATGATCATTAAACCTGTCTGACCCACCGATTAAAAGTGCCGTAAAAAGGAGTCTTTGAGCCACCATTTTAGTTGAACTGGACATTGACTATACCTGTCTTGGGCCACAGAATGAGCCCCAAAACTGAATGACCCCCAGATTAAAAAGTGCCGGAAAAAGGAGTCTTTCAACCACCATTTTAATTTCACTGGACATTGACTATACCTGTCCTGTACTACAGCATGACCCCTAAACCTGTTTGACCCACAGATCACAAAGTGGCACTATGCTATTTTGTACAGTGACTCTCATTTAGTGTATTTTTTGGTAACTGACATTTGTTTACAGAATTTATTTAGGGAAGATTTATTTATATTTTTACATTATTATCATTTTGCTTTTTTTTTCAAGTGTGATAACATAAAACATACACACCTCCTTGCAGTTTTTAAATTTATTTTTTACACGTGTAGATGTGTTAATTCGTCCGCAAACCCCATAATTAATACAAATGTCCTAATCATCCCCAAAACACTTCTTAGTTGAGAAGACATTTGCCCTACTGGCTTCTGAGAGTGATTCAGCCAATTAATTCAATGGTTTATTTTTTCCTCCTAATCATTCTTCAGTGATTAGGGACAGACTCCCGTGGAGATCAAATGATGCGACCCCATAGTGAATCCAGCCCCAGAAAATTTTAAGCCTCAAATTGTGCAATTTGTGTCCAGCCCTGGGCCCTTTTTGACACTACTTAACCTCACAGAAATCACCTTTTTCAAAATCTGATTTTTTTGAGAAAATTTGAATCTCTCCTGATTGCCCCTAATGGTGAGAGCCAGTGCTGCCGTCAGCCATCTGTTAACACGGAGTCCAGCTGCCATGACAGACTGACAGTGAGTTCATGAAGCCCATGCTAGCTCTGTCATCAATTAACACGCAGGTTCACTCCAAGGGGGGCCGACTTACAGTGGTCGGTGAGAGCCAGGCTGCGTCCACATCTATTTACACGTAAAAATGCCCTTATGACACACAAACAAAAACATCCTGCTTCTTCAAACTGGCAAGTGATGGTTGCATAACTCTTCCTACCAGCATCCACCTCGTGGCTCAACCACCCCGAGTCCCGCACCGCTGCTTGTTAGACCATGTCAACCATGTGTCACTTCGTACTGCTAATGTCATTGCGCGCTCCCACAATGCGTTGAGCATGTGAGGGTGAATTCCAGCGTGTTGCACGTCAACAATGAGACGTTGACAGGGAGGCCGAGCTGACGCTGCAACCAGCCAGCGACAAGCAGGTGCGAACCCGAAGTGCTAACTCAGACCTCGGAGCCTCTTCAGCAGGCAGTCCAAACCCGGTAGCGCTTTAGAAATTCCTGGACGACAAGTTCAAGACATGTGCCAGGCAAGGATGCTCCACCACCGATCTTAAAGCCCACAGATTTCGACCGTTATCGCACACCACTGCCTGCAACAAGTTCTTGTCACCCAAGCCAGCGCTCGGTCTCGTTGCGGAGAGCCGTCCACAGCCTCTTACCTGTGTTGACGAGTCTCCAAGACTATTAATTTCAACACGCCTGGTTTCCTCTGGGCTCCCCTGATGCCACCAGAGGACCTTGGGGAAAGAGCCCTGCAACCATCCCTGCGGTTTTTTGAAGACGTGCGCCGAGCCTGAAGCCACCGTCACCACCCAGAGACATCCACCCCGCTCAACCCATGACCGTCCACAGAGCTATAGCGCCTTGCCGTGCTTTAACTAGTCCCATGTTCGGTGAGTGAGAGGACTTTTCCGGACACAGATGCAGACTACGCGCTTTAAATTTAAGAATGACACATGGCTGGCAGGGCAGGACGGCTTTTCTGGCAAAGAAATGCCTGGCTCGGCTTCGGTATTGGGGCAAGCAAGGCCATACGTGGCGGAACCCATCTGTGTCCACCGACGGAAAGGCAACATTTCCAAGCCAAAAACCTGGCAATGCCGACATTCAGCCTTTTGGCATTGGGATTGTTTGGGTTTAAAGATGTTTCTCTGCTCCCAAACCGGAAGACAGAAGGCAGGCTGCTAACGGGCTGCTGTACGCGTTGCAGTCCGTCAAACTGGCGGGAGGAGAAGGGTAGGATGGGTCTCGGTGGTGCTGGGGTACTCGGTCGACGTGAGACTGAAGTGGAGCTGAACCCTGATCATGACTCTGAGCGAACATGGCAAGCTGAAGGAACACAGTGGTGGTGGCAGAGGAGCAGGAGGCAGACAGAGGGTGTGACATGGTTGGAAGCCCGGCATCGGTCTGCCTTTTTGACAAGTGTTGCCTCCATGTGACTAGACATGTTGGTGGTGTTAACACCTAAATTCTTGCCTCTACTTGAGCGTTTCGGCAAAGACGGCATATGCATCGCTGGGTGAATCAGAGGCTTGCTCAAAGAAGCCCGGGGGGGGGGGGGGGGGGGGCTTGAGAGGTCCTGACCTATTTGAGCGATAAGCGAGGAGCGGTTTCCGCTGACCGTGCTCGAATCCATTATCACGGAATCCTGTGAACCCCTCTCCCTTTTTGAGGCGGACCATATTGACACTACCACATCGTCTTCCTCTCATCTAGTGTTGAAGCCTCGCAAGCAAATTCTGCGAAACGACCACGATGGATCCGCAATGTCGTCATCATCAATCCATCACCAACACAGTGACTTCGTCGTCCTTCATCTTGCATCCAAGCTGAGGGCTACAACAATGAGGGACTGCAAGGCGCTGCCGACCGCCCCGATTTTGAGCCGATTGACCGCTCCATTCTCCACCTCTGATGGCATCAGTAACGGTCTCTAGAGCAGAGAAAATCATCCTCTTTGGCCTCTGATCTTTTAACAGGCCTTCTGACCCCAACCGCATTTTGTAATCATAGAGTCCTTCAGAAAAGGATTTGCCACAGTGTGGTAGAAGAATTTGACATTTGGCTGCCTTCGCTTCATGTTGGACGATTCTGAGATCCGATACGACATGTGGGGGCCGTGACTGGGAGACGAGAGGAAACGCTGGATGCAGGTTGCATGAACCACTGAAGGACAGAGTGGCGACGCTGTTCTTACTGAAGTCACAGGCCCTGACCCCATCGATACAGCCTGACGTCCTACAACCGACAAACCGCTTTCTTCGTGTTGCCCCCAGCACTGAAGGAGCACCTTCTCTCGACCACTACCCCATGGCTACCCCTCTGTGCTCGCTTCCCCACCACCTGCATTTCTGCTCCTGTTCCAAAAGATAAAAATTGAAGGATGGAAGATTTTGGAACGGCTATTATTAAAAGACGGAAAATACAGCTATTCCCTCAAATCCGCTCAATCAAAACAAAATTGCTGTATTGAAATTTAATCTGCAAGTGCTCTATCAACAAATCTGGACTGGGCAAAAGTCAAAAACACTACTAAATTATACGGATAATAAAATATTTTTGGCACCTATTCAATTCACCTGTGGTGACTAACACAATCTGGATTTCAAATTTAACTGCAAGGTGGCCTATCACAAATCTACTGGGCAAAAGTACAAAAAACACTTCTTAAATGTATATGGATAATATAAAATTAGTTTGGCACCTATCAATTCACGTGTGTTGACTGCACAATTGCTGATTCAAATTAACTGCAAGTACACTCATCAACAAATCTGGACTGAGCAAAAGTGCAAAAAACACTATCTGAAATGTATACGGATAATAAAAGTATTTCTGCACCTATCAACCTTGTGACTACAAAATTGCTGGATTTCAAATTTACTGCAAGGATACCTCTACATACAAACTGAACTTGCAAAATGAAAAAGAACACCTATCTGAAAATTATAAACTGATAATCAAAGTGAGTTTTTGCACCTAACAAATAGACCTCAGTTATAGATAAGATCTGTATCCTAATATAAGTTTCAGGCTGCCCAATATCCAATAAGATTGCAACAGCTAAACTTTAATAATAAAGCTATTGCAAGGCAATCTGCAATACAATATCCATATTCTTTAAAGAGCTTGTCTGTTTTCGCCCGCGGCCCCTCCCCCCCCCTCCACGTGACTTTACACTAGACTCCTTTAAAATTCTCTGCCTAACTAACCTTAAATCTGCAAATCTCTGATCTACTTATAGTTCTAAGATCACAGCTAAAAGTAAGCTGTCTCTTGAACATATAAATAATTTCGCTGACTTGTCACAAGCTGAGCGCACTCCTACTTGCTATTGAGATACTGACATACACAGATCATACACAGAAGGGCTGTTCTATTAAAACGATGTCATGTTATTTCTTCCGGCGCAATCGCAACCATACACGATCCATCATGACGTCGCACACACATCTCACCCTGCTCTATTCTTAAGCTGATTTGCTGGCGCCAAAATGACAGAAGCGCCGATATGGCGCGATATTAATAGATTATGCACAGATTTTAACCTAAATATCGCGGATCCTAAAAAATCCAATCAGCACATAAATACCCGGGCCGATTTCAACTTTGGTCGATAATAATCGCTCAACACTAGTGCATCTGTTAAAGGTTTTGCCTACAATCTTAATATTGACGTGATCCTCCAAAAATGTTAATTTATCGCTTTTTCTAAATAATGTGGATTAAAAAAGTGTAGCCTTAAAGCTAAGTTTCCTGAATGTTTACATTACTACACCAGGAGCGATCTGGCCACACTTTGCTTTGTTTTCACTTCATTATCTGATGGCCGTGCACATGACCAAGAGAAGGAAACAAAGCCTTTTCTGCTGATAAAATCCCATTTGGTTGTACTGTAATATCTGATAAACATCAGATGCTCCCTGCCAGCCCTCCCCCTCCCCCCCTCATCAGTAGGTGAACTCCTCCCTCCCCCCGCAAGCATTGCTTGGGATCTTATTATTTCATCTTACTGAGCAGAAATAAAGGAAACACAAAACTTAGAGCTAGTGCACATACAGTTATCCTCTGGATTAACCAAACAATGTTTGCTCAACTCAGAGATCTGAATACACCTCGGAGTGTGCATGGGAGGCATTGCAATGAACATCATGGAGAGGCACTTGTTTTTTTAAACACAGAAACACAAGGCTCAAGAGGACAGTTCAGCCTGTTAGGTGAGGAAATCACTTCTTGGAAAAACCCCTTTAACAGCTGGAGATGATAATTTCTAACAGCGACTTAATAGAAATCCTATCATAATTAAATGTTGCCACTAAGTTCAGCTTTATGACTTGCATTTGACACCAGGCCATATTGCTAGATATAGAAAATGGTTCACAGGCAACTAGGGCTACAACTAATGGATCTCAACGATCTGGGGATTCCTTTTATGGAGGCAATTAGCCACCCTAGCCAGTCTAATATGCATTTCCATTCTTGCATCTTGGTAATTGCTTTAGGATATTTGTATCCACAAGACTGAAATATCAAAATATTAAAATATGATAAAAATATTATCAAAGTGAAGACAAACTTGAGCTCTGCTTAACCTCTTAACACCTTAGACTACCAAACTCCCAGGTACGTTTGGGGGTTCACGCAAACTGGACGTAGGATACGTCCCGAAGATCGCGCGAACTCTAAAGCAAGTTTCGCGCGATCGGCGCGGGGTGTTCAGCCTGTATTTACAGCTGACCACCCGCAGCGTCGGCCCCGACCCCGGGAAGCGCTCCGGGGGCTGTTAAGCCCTTAATTACCCACTCGCTGACCGATCGGTCTGATAACTAAGAGAGACGCAGGAGGAGATCGCTCCTCCTGCTCTCTGTCGCGGGCAGCAGCAGCACGATCGGCATCCGTGCAGCTCCTCCTTCCTACAGACACCACGGAAGTGCAGAGAATGCCTTCCGTTTCTGTGACGTCACGATCCCGGCCGTGCCCAGTGCATGGCCTCATCGTACGACAGTTGTCATAGGAAACCAGTCATAGCCACAAGCTATGCACTGAATCCTATTGAATGAGAATCAAAGATCTCCATTCAAATCCCCTATGGGTAAAAGTTAAATAAAAATGGAAAAAGTGAACAAAAATAAAAAAATGAAAAACAAGTAAAACACAAACATGAAAAAAGTAAAATAACAATACTAACATAGCATCATATCACCCCATAATGGTTACTGCTGGACCTGTCTCCAGTAATCAGATAGCGGATCGTACATGACGTTATCCGGGACCCTCCTCTATCTTACCCACCCTTTTTCCATCATTAAGGACGTGATGTAATATGTTAATGCATACATCTTTGATTTTTTCTTAGATGTTCCTATTGTTGTTATCAACTGCCAATTTTTTCCCTGATAACCCCAAAGTATTCTAGGGGGGAAACGCGTTGGAATATTGGAATATTTATGCTTATTGATTATCTATCTATGACGCATCATCAATTCATAGGATTTTTGAACATCAAACGTATATTGTCTTTGTATTGTTATTTATCACAGCACTTTTTTTTGTGTGTGCACTCCATTTGTAGTATATGTTTTGTTTTTTTTTTTTTTTTTTTTTCTCTTTCTCCTTTTTTCAATTAATGTAGCTAGGGCAGGTTAGTTTTAGGTTCAGTCGTGGGGGCGCCCTTATTGGGCCGATTTCCCCATTTTTGAGTAACAAGTCCTTGATAGGTATATTTGAGGGTGTTTTTTCGTTTTTTCTTCCCCAACTCTTATTATTCCTGATTAAAATTAGTGTTTTATTATCTTTTTTCTAGTGTTATACCGCTGTAGTTGTTTTGGTTTAAAATGGTATTGGTATACCAGAACTTCATTCCATAGATCAAGGGTTCTCACAACCTATACATCGTGCTTTAAGTAGAGTACAAGGTAGTGTTTGTGACCCCATAATGTAAACCAATCACAACTTCAACTCATCCCGCAAGAAACAACCATACACAGCTCTCACAAGCAAATATAAAAAAAGGTATGCTGTCAGAATAGACAACTTAAAAAACCAAATTTTTTATAGACGTATTCTGCCACTGTGTTAAAGTAAAAAAACAAAAAAAACTATATCAAATCCTATATCATTCGTAATTGTACCGACACCCAATAAAAGTTTATCACATCATTTACACTCACGCGAATGCTGTACAATTGAAACACAAAAAACAATGACCGAATACGTTTTTCCCTCCATTTTCATTGCCCAATCTAGCAAAAAAAACTATGAACACCTGTCATCCGAAAATGCACAGTACACCCCTAGAGAGATCCCTATGGTTTGAATCCAAATTGGGTGACTTCTAGGGAATTCGCCTGTTCTGATACTTTGGGGGCTTTGCAAAGCGCTGCCCCACCAAAATCGCGTTCCAAAAGCCAAATAGCCTCCCGCCCTTTTACGCCCTGCCATGCGCCCAAACAGCATTACACCCACATTAGGGTATAGCGAACTTGAAGAATTGCTTAACCAAATTTATTAGGTTCTTTTACCATGATTCCTTGTATATATGAAAACTTTTAACTAAAATTCAGATTATGAAAAAAATATTTGTTTAATTTCACAGCTTAGACTGAAAAAAAATTTGTGAATCACCTGTGGTCTATATACTCAATGCACCCTTGGATATATTCATTAAGGGTCCTAGTTTCCAATAGTGGTCTTATTAGGGTGTTTATTAAGTTTTAGCACCTTAGGGTGTCACCCAAACCGAAATGGGCGCCTAAATAAAACGATTGAAAATGATACCACAGAGTATATAGGTGCTCTTTCTATTCTGGCTTAGTGTGAGCCAAATAATGCACTAGTGCCACATATGGATATCTCAAAAAACGCAGACCTGGGAATTGATTTTAAGTCATTTACCATCACATTGACCGTATTTCCAGTGAATAATGGAGTCAATATTGAAAACTGCAATAAAAAGTGAAATTTTGAAAATTTCGACCTCACTTTGCTTTCATTTCTGTAAAATATCTGTAAGGTTATCAAACTTCCTAAATTAGTGTTGTAAATACTTAAGGTCTAGTTTCTCAGATGGCGTCACTTATGGGGTATCTAACATGCATGCCCCTCAAAGCCACTCAGAACTGGAGTGGTCCTAAACAAATGTATATTGCAAATTTTCTTGTAAATGTGAAAATTACTACTAAATTTCTAAGCCCTCCTAATGTCGTAAAAAAAAAAAAAACAATTTAAAAATTATGCCAACCTATAGTGGACATATGGTAGTCAGTTATAAACAATTTTGTTGAATAATATCTGTCCTTGCACGCAGAAATTTTTGCAACTTTAAAATCGCAAAATTTTCCCAAATCTTTCATGACATATTGAATTTTTCACAACAACAAGATTGTATGAAAAAAATTTCTTACTAACTTAAGCACAATGTGTCACGAGATAACATTCTCCTGCATCACATGCATAGGTAAAAGGGGTCAAAATTATTCTCACATAAAATTGACACATCCAGATTTCAAATAGGCAGTGTCAGAAGGTCCAAAACAGCTGGTCCCCTTAAGGGGTTAATAATTAAAGAAATGTCCTTTAAATCAAATATCACGCTTGTCCGTTTGCAGACTGTGATATGTTCTTGGATTTACATAAAAATATCCAGTGGGTTATTTTGTAAGTTCAGGAAATGTAACCTCCTGAAAATGATTTCAGTCTCCTTGTTCAGTCTTAATCTAAATTGTATTGAATGTTATCTTTACTTGAATGCATTTGAATTTCAATTAATGAAAATAATATGTATATATATATAATATATCCATCCAATTTCACAGCAGAAAAAAAAACAGATGTAATGTACAAAGCTTATCCTGGAGATTGCATTTTAGATGATCCTGCTAATAGAATTACCTTTAGGAAGAGGTATTGTGCTTTTCCCTACATTTATCAGGAGATACATGTTTCTCAGCTCTGTAATAAATGCATGAAAGAATAATAAATGTTGCTTTTGCCTAAGAATTAAAAGCATAAAAAACACATTTCATTTTGAGAATGTTTGCATGGTGTCGTGTACACAGAAGACTGATATTAACATAATGTTCTGTTGTTGTCTGAGGTTGCAGTGTATTAAGATTTATACACATAATTTTTAAATCATAGTCCTCATAGTAGCAGGTTTTATGTATAGTATAGTTTTTTTCATTATTATTGTCTTGTCAAATTAAAGTATCCATACTTTGGATTGACAACCCCATCTTCATCGCTCCCTTGTTAGGTTTCTGCTCCCACTAAAGACAGAAGATATACAGTTTATAGTAACAATAAGTAAAAAGAAAGGGAATATACAAAAAAATGTAAAAAATCCCAGCAATTTTTCTTTCAATCTCCTCCATTACTTTCATACTATTCAGTCTCTTATTGGAAAACAATATCAAACATATAAAAACGTCACTGGAGATCAGCCATTACTGCCTCCTCCTTCTTTCAGTTCTGAGTCTGACTGTAAGACAGCTGGCTGCAAATTGAGTTTTTCCCACTGCTTCACCTGAAATAGGAAACAAAGAATATTAAAGGGATTATCCAGTGAAGTAAAAGTATATTTGTGTAATATAGTATAAGGTCTAATATATGTAATGTAATTTCATTTACTTATAGACTGTAAAATATGTATCGGTATGTGTCTTGTTCTAGGACAACCCCGCCTCCTGGTCCTGTAACTCTCAATTACACTTAGTTCCCACAAAGAAAGGGAACTTTTTCTTCCTCTCTTTGTAGGTGACATGCTGCAAGAGGCTCTCCTCTTAACTTCTAAGCTAAGTTAGTCCTCTTCTTCGCCTCTGAATCAGCCATGATGATTCTATATCGTACATGCAAACATTGCCATTGTGCTTTCTTGTTACTCTCCTTCTTCTTGACAAGGCAAGAAAACACAGCAGGACCATACACTCACCGGCCACTTTATTAGGTACACCATGCTAGTAACGGGTTTGGACCCCCTTTTTGCCTTCAGAACTGCCTCAATTCTTCGGCATAGATTCCACAAGGTGTTGCAACGAGCCCAATTGGTACCAAGGGCCCAAAGAGTCCCAAGAAAATATTCCCCACACCAGACACCACCTCCACCAGCCTGAACCGTTGATACAAGCAGAGGATCCATGCATCATGTGTTGACGCCAAATTTCTGACCCTTCCATCCGAATGTCGAGCAGCGAAATCGAGACTCATCAATCAGCAATGTTTTTCCCAATCTTCTACTGTCCAATTTCAGATGAGCATGGCAAATGAGCCTCAGTTTCCTGTTCTTACTAAAGGATGGCACCCGGTGTGGTCTTCTGCTGCTGTAGCCATCTGCCTCAAAGTTCGCCGTACTGTGCGTTCAGAGATGCTCTTACCTTCCTACCATGGTTGTAACAGTGGCTATTTGATCACGGTTGCCTTTCTATCAGCTCGAACCCAGCTGCCCATTCTCCTTTGGACCTCTGGCATCACAAGCATTTCCGCCCCACAGAACTCCGCTCACTGATGTTTTTTCTTTTTCTCGACCATCGCTTAAACCCTAGAGATGGTTGTCGTGAAAATCCCAGGAGATCAGCAGTTTTCTGAAATAACTCAGACCAGCCCTTCTGCACCAACAACCATGCCACGTTCAAAGGCACCTCAAATGCACCTTTCTCCATACTGATGCTCGATTGAACTGCAGGAGAATGTCTGACCATGTCTACATGCCTAAATCCACTGAGTTGCCGCCATGTGATTGGCTGATTAGAAATTAAGTGTTAACGAGCAGTTGGACAGGTGTACCTAATAAAGTGGCCGGTGAGTGTATATTTCACACTGTACATCAGTTTTTGCTTTTTTTTTTTTTAATAGTTATATATTTGAAAGGTAATCATAGAAAACTACTAATATTCAACTAGGATTATCCAAAACAGCTCACAGAATACATTTTTAAATCCCAGTAAATGAATATGAAACGATCCAGCGGTAACAGTTTGCACTAAGGCGCTGATCGCTGGTATCCGGGTGTGGATCCACTGTGATCACCGCAGGCGAGATGTTATATAAAGATCCACACCAGGGAGTGGAGTCGAAGGGGCCCCCAGTCTTCACCGAAGCCCGCCACAAAGCAGGACGGACTTTGCTGCGGGGAACCCCCAAGTCGCTACCCCTGACGTGGATACCTGCGGTGACAGCCGAGGTGCAGGACAGGAACACAGGCACAGAAGCAGTGGAAGACAGGTACAGCAGAGAAACGTATGCAGAGCAGGTTTCAGCAGGAATAAACGTACACATCAGTAGGAATACAGCAGGATACAGAACAGGTGCAACATCAGGATATAGCAGGTACTGGACAGGTGCCAAGACAGCAGACACAACAGACAGGTGGTCGGAGCTCTGTGTGACTGCAGAGAATTGACCAGCATCACAGAGGTTAAAATCCAAACAGCAGATCTGAGATGCTGGCAGTGCTCATTGTCTCTCACAGCATGGATGCAACAACACAAACAATGACGACAACAGGAGCACAGACAGGAACTTCCTCTTATAGCCAGGGGTCCACAGGATCAAGAGAAAGATCAGACATAGGAACCTATAAAGGCAGAAGAGCACAGCGTGCGCGCCCTAAGAGCCAGTGCACTACAGAATCTAAAGAACAGGAGAAACAGGACAGGTTAAGTAAACAGCAAAACCATTGCTAGACCCCTGACAGGGAGCCCCAGCAAAAACATGGCAGGTCACGGACACGCTGACGGTCCAAGCTGGTCCGCAAGCGTGAACCCGTGGGGGGGACAGTGCCCCCTCCCCCAAAGCTTCCTCAAAAATCACAGAATGGCATCCACATATTCAGGGGCACGCAACGTCTACTGGGGGGGGGGGGGGGCCCCCCAAACCCAAGTACAGGCTGTATGATAGCATTATAAGGGAAAACCTAGAAATGAGTAACATGAGGAACAAACTCGCTAGCAAAATGGGGGACTCAGGACGGGGCACAGCGAGCTCGCAGGTACGGACGCTCTGCGGGTACCACGAGCCAACGTCGCTCTGCCAGACCACAGACGACGACCTCTGGCAAGACCACGAGCCAACACAGACAAACTGCAAGACGCAGTAACAACTAGACGAAGACGGGTCACCACGGCACAATCCATGGTCCAGTCCATTCGTAACGATCCAGCGGTAAACAACGTCCTGAGCGCTGATCCGTTGGTATCCGGGTGTGGATCCACTTGATCTCCTCAGGCAAGATGTAATATAGATCCACGCCAGAGAGTGGAGTCCCTGAGGGCCACCGCCATCACCGGAGCCCGCCTAAAAAGCAGGACGGACTTAGCTGCGGGGAACCCCCAGGTCGCTACCCCTGACGTGGATACCTGCAGTCACAGATGAGGTGCAGGACAGGAACACAGGCACAGAAGTGAAATTGAATTACCTCAATTACAGTAAATCTCCGATTATTAGGATCATTATTAAGGAACTCGTTCACATGATCCTAATACCTTTTGATTTTTTTTTTTTTTTTTCTAATACCCGCGCAAATGTTTCTCTATCCCCCTTCTAGCTACACAGCTAAAGTTACATTCTGAAGGCTCAAAAAAGGCAAAAGTCCATTCGACTGTGTTGTTCTAGAGGGAGTCAAAAACTTCTCTGAAACTGATCATAATTAGACTATAGAAGAATAAAGATTACTTCTTGATTCTAAAGAGAAAAATCTGCATAAACTTCCTGGGTCAACTTCCAATCTCCAAACTCTACCTGTAACGCTATATCTTTCAAGAAAGGCATATAGACCGCACCATCACAACCTTTTGTGGCAGTGAATTCCATAGTCTCACCACTCTTCAAGCCGGTTTCACAGCGGCATTATTCCCGACGATTTTGAGCCGTATGGAGCTCACAAATCCGCCGTGAATAAGGGGCGGGACGGGGCGGGCCGGAGCGCGGCGGGCGCCGCTCCCGGCCCCAGAGACAATGCAGTGTTTTATGCGCGTACGCGCCGTAAATAATGTGCATGTCACTTTCTCCCCCGCAGCGTATCGACGACGGGGAGGGAGCGACGGAATCCACTTCTCTATGAGAGCAGGGATTACCGTAATGACACGGACGATTGGCGCCGTACTGAACACAAATCCGCACGAGTAACGCGCCAATCCGTGCCCAAATAAGCCGTGTGAACAGGGCCTACATAAAGATTCCCATCAGTGATGATGGTTGATACCTTTTCCCGCTACATATATAAGAGATAATCCCTTATAAAAAGCAGAGTAAATGGGCACGGCCACAATGCTGAGAATGGGGTACTTCAATACATCTGTATCATAAATGTACCTACATATAAGGCCCCCCTTCACACGCTTTATTCTGCTCGAGTTGCGCCGTACGCCGCGCCGGATTTGCGCTTCAGTACGGCGCCAATCCGCGGCAGCAATTACGTAATCCACTGCTCTCATAGAGAACAGTGGAATCCGTCGCTTCTCTCCCCGCATCGGTCGAATCCGCCGCGTGGGGAGAAAGTGACATGCACATTATTTACGGCGCGGACGCGCCGTAAACAATGCATTGTCTATGGGGCCGGGAGCGGCGCCCCCGCCGCGCTCCGGGGCCGCCCCCGTCCCGCCCCTTATTCACGGCGGACTTGTGCGCTCAATACGGCGCACAAATCCGTCGGGAATAAGCCGTGTGAACACGGCCTTACAGGGGACTAGTGTTACTGCGCCTACCAGAGCAACCTATTCTTCCAAAATAATGTTTACCCACACACAGTTGTGCTCTGTACACACACTGATATAAAGAAAGTTGTTAATCAAAGAAAGTAGATTGGGTAAACAAGACTCACACTGTCACTTAAGGAGTCTGGTCAGTATGTTTTTTGCATTTTACTCAGATATCCTGCTCCAAATCATATAAATCTATATATCACAGAGCTCAGCTTCTCTCCCTCTCACTTTCAGATCTCAGATGTTGAAGCATAAATCGCCGGTTTTCCTTAAAATTGCATGTGCAGGTTTATTATGATATCTGGTTCTCACATTACCTCCAAATGAGGTTGTCTTTTGTCAGACCTTTAGGGCCCTGATATATTAGGGATATATTATTCTGTCAGAGCTTGGACACACCGGAGTATCCTTTGGCGGGCCAAAAAGACGGCAAAATGCAGAGAAAACCCTGTGAAATAGAAAAACAGGACAGTGATAAAAACAAAGACTGTACAAAACTATACAACCTCACTCCTTTCATCTGGAGTCAAGGTACACCAAGGCAAATCCACAATCCCCACAAAAACAAAATAGAGTTTAAATACTGAATGTTATAGTTATTGCTAAATCCAAAATAGGGCAACGCAAAACTGCATAAATAAATATAGAAATATATGTGACCTAAATTGAAAACTAATGCTTACTAGTTATACTAGTGCAAAAATATGGATGTAATAAAGATTATAGTAAAAGCAATTTTTACTCAACAGACAGTAATCTATGACGATAATAACCCATGATGAAAATAAGGAACTATTGACCATTGATGAAACCTTATGCCCCATGAGAACTGTATAATTTTATCCTTATCCACATTTTGTGGATCCTATTGTATATTATAGTCATTCTGCATCTCCATATATAGCCAAGATTTAAATGACTATAACTTATAGTGATTATCTTGGCTATTCACATAGAATTAAGTATTGATTATCTATAATTTAATGTTTCTTCATGTCCTTATGGTTATGAGGTTAATCGAGCATTCATTATCTACCATACCTTCCGCTTGTTTGGTTTCAGTTCTTATTTCATTATGTATTTATTGCTTTTTCTTATTTACTTTGTCTTATCTTTTCATGAACCCGGACTGAGTGTGCCCCCCTGGGGTGTTATTTGGGACTTGAATGACATATTGTTTCCATTTGGTTTCCATTTCCTTAATTACATGCCAAATTTTAAAGAAGTATTTCACACAGATCTAACAGCCACATAACAATTACTAAATAATATCCTTACCCATGTGCTTTAGGTGCATTCATAAGGATAGTTTAATATATGTTGAAAATATTTACCCTTAATATGGTTACCTATTTTTTGTATGAGTATTTGAATTTTGATAATCACTATTTTAGGTTAAGATGTTGACACATCTGTGGTTTCTATATGATGTACTATATATGTGTTAGCACAAAAATGAACACATATCTGTATTTCTTTAATCTGCCTGGGGAATTGTAAATGTGCTTGAGCTATAAATGCTGATTGTAATCAAACCTTTGGCTGCATGCACTATTGTTCTGTGCATATGCACAGATATCTACTGCTCAATGCTAATGGATTGTGCATTCGCTGATAACTTTTGTTACGTATGCTCATTGACTGCTGACATGACGTGACTATGTGATCTGGGGCTGTATGCTGTGCTATGTCTTATTTTTATCCTACCTTTGTGGCATTAATAGTCTTTTCTATAGTATATTTCAGTCTTCAGCAATAGAAACAGTGATACATTTTATCTGCAAATCTATCTGAAAGTGGAAGATGTCTCAGTGATATATTTAACGTAGTGTCATTGGTCTTTGCTGATACAAATCACGTTCTAACTTATTGTTCTATGTAGACCTAGAAACAAACATCCAACATTGCTATTGTATCTAAGGAATCTCACAGGCTCCACAATAAAATTAAGTATTTTCATCTGTTTTTTACCACATCATTGGCAGTACAGTTAAAGTCATAAGTCATTTTCACAGTTGAACTTCTGACAATCTTCTGTTTCAAAAATGTAAAAATGTTCTCATAGTACCTGAATATCAGAAAACATGAGGAAAAGAAGACATATATGTCTTTAATGGTGTTTCATTTGTATTCCTACACAACTATTCTGCACCAATTTATCAGAAACAAATCCAATAATTTTATAAATATAAACAGTATTCTAAAAACAGTATAAGAGAAATTGCAGCACAAACTATTAATTAATACCAGGATGTTACATTCCAAAGCACTCTACAAAAATTCTCATTGCTCCCTGACCCTACTGAGGTTGACAATCTAAATTCCAGATTGTTTTTGAATTGTGGGGGAAACCAGAGTATCGCCATATGTAAACACAGGGAGAACATACCGTACAAACTCCTTGCAAGGTGGGATTTGAACCCAGGAACACTGTGCTACAAGGCAAGAGTGCTAACCACTGAGCCACCATGCTTCCTAATGTCACTCACAGCCTAGCTTCTATTAACTTTTAAAGGGGTCTTCCAATGAGCACTTTAAGCATTTCAGGTCAACTCAAGTTGGCTATGAGCTGATAGTGTTAAAGAATGAGGAGGGTGGCGCATGTGGCCATCCATCCCATTCACTTCTATGAATAGAATGAATATAAAGGATGGCTGTGAACACTGTACTCCTCATTCTTCAACACGGTCAGCTCATAACTAGCTTGAGCTGACCTGAGGCGCTGAAAAGCACTCGTTGAAACACAACTTTAACTTTTCTATGTCAAAAATAGAAGAAAAATTACAGAATGATGGACATCATTAAGGGCGACATGTATGAAAGTGTTTTTCACCTTTTTTCTGGCGTACAATGCACCTAACTGAGCAGGCTATGATGTCTAATGCACCTAATGAATGTGTTAAGTGCAGTGTTTGTAAGACTCGACACTTTCAAATGGGCCTAACATGAAGGGGTGTTCTGGGGGGCGTGTCGCACCACACTCGTAAGATTAGACACATATATGTATGTGGTTCGGCAAAACTAGGCACATTACTGCTCTGACAGGCAGGCCTATGTGAATGTGGTCTGCCTGAGCCTGAGGAGTGGAAGTGAAGCTAGATTTGCTGTAAGGGGCAAAAGTGTCCCTTATTTCTCAACTTACACCACTGCAATAATAAAAAGTAATTTATAATAATTATCAAACTGTATAAAATGTAATTACCATATATACTTGAGTATAAGCCGAGTTTTTCAGCACAAAAAAAAATCCCCCCTCGGCTTATCCTCGCGTCCCCGGCGGCACGCGGGCGCGCCGCTGGCCCGTGTGCCGACAGGGACGCTTCAGCTAGATGCGGCTCCTCACGGAGCTCTTATAACTGAAGGCCGAGTACAGCCGACAGCATCCAGGCACTGCGGTGGCCCTTGCGCTGTCGGCTATCTCTTCACTTGTATGCGACTCCTCCGAAGCGCATACAGGTGAAGAGATACCACTGCGGAGCAGAGAGCGAGCGCTCCCTTCTCCGCAGGGGACTCCGGGCGGCCACAGACTCGCGGCTGTCCGGAGTTTCCGGCACAGGCAGCGTGTGTCATCACGCTGCATGCGCGGTTTGATGACATCACCCGCCTGTGCCGAGAAGATGCAGGAGAGCGCGCGGGAGGCAGAGCAGCGGGGAGTGAGGTAAGTGGGTTTTTTTGGTTTTAACACCCTACCTATACCTGCCTATAACCTGCTTAGGGGGACCTATACCTGCCTATAGCCTGCCTGGGGGGCATATACCAGCCTATAACAACCTATACCTGCCTATAACAACCTATACCTGCCTATAACCTACCTAGCGGGACCTCTACCTGCCTATAACGAGCTTTACCTGCCTATATTGACCTATACCTGCCTATAACGACCTATACCTGCCTATAACGACCTATACCTGCCTATAACGACCTATACCTGCCTATAACCTGCCTATGGGGGCAATTACCTGCCTATAGCCTGCCTATGGGGGCAATTACCTGCCTATAGCCTGCCTATGGGGACATATAGCTGCCTATACCTGCCTATAACGACCTATACCTGCCTATAACCTGCCTATGGGGGACATTAAACTGCCTATACATGCCTATAACCTGCCTATGGGGGACATTAAACTGCCTATACCAGCCTATATCTGCCTATGGGGGACATTAAACTGCCTATACCAGCCTATACCTGCCTATGGGGGACATTAAACTGCCTATACCAGCCTATATCTGCCTATGGGGGACATTAAACTGCCTATACCTGCCTATGGGGGACATTAAACTGCCTATATCTGCCTATGTAATTTTATTGGTATCTATTTTTATTTTTAAAATTCACCAGTACCCGCTGCATTTTCCACCCTAGGCTTATACTCAAGTATATACGGTATTTAAATTTAATGAAAAATGTGGTTATATAAAATTAATATAAAAATATATAATATCCCTAAAACATAGAAATATCTCCTATAAAATTTATTTAAAATTCATAGAATCTTAAACTAATTTTACATTAAATAACCCACTGATGATGTTGTTCACATTTTTATATTTTACATTTTTAATACATTAAATTTGAAATTTATTTTTGCTGCTCTCACCCTTTATTCTACATACAGCAAGAGCCAGGTACAGCTGGGAACTGTGGTCCTCCAAGCAGGATCAGTACCATAGTTTCTATTCACTGACATGCTATTCTAATGACTTTTCTTTTATTTCCAGCCTGTCTATAACCTTAACGCATGTTAGGCGCATTACTTATGCGCCTAAGTTCTGTAATGCGCCTAATACATGTTTATTCTACTCAAAAAGCAAAGTTTCTAAAGAGAACATCTTCGTAATGTATCATGCAATGGAATAAGCCACACATAGAATTTGCTGTTCTTACTTCTTTATGATTGGAAACATTTCTGACACAGTACCTCAAGTCTGTAAAACATAACTTTTAATTAAGCAAGATAAAAAAACAAAATTATCATGAACATTAAAGTCCAAAGTACTTCAGTAAAAATGATAGGTGACCAAAGGGAAAATCACAGATAATTGCAACCACCTCCGATATACCTTAATAAAAAAAATGGAACCAAAGAGGAAAAAACAAACAACATGCCCCAAAGGTCCCCAAAAAAGTTTTACCCCTTTAAAGCGTTTACTCCAAAATGTAAGGGTTTATGTGACGGGGTGAAATCTCCTTTGGTCACCTATGATTTTTATTTAAATACTTTGAATCTTTACTTTGATGTACCGTATGTTGTTTTTTTTTATCTTGATTAATAAAAAGTTATATTTTATAAACTTGTGGTACTGTGATAGAATTGATTTGTTATGTGGTCTTTGGCTATTCATTATCTGATTACTTTTAGTTATATGATAGGAAACATGTTTCAGTACTCTGCATACCTACAAAATATTCACTCTTTTTAAAATACGCACAGCAACATCTGTATGCATGTATTCTTTACATTAAGACTAGTGTTGAGCGATTGCGTTGGCTATCGAGATCGAGCGATAGTCGATAGTCGGCCGCTATCGATAAGGTTTTTCGATAGTGAGCATCGATTATGAGCGATTACCATTAAAGTCTAGGGGAGAGCAACAACACCTTCATTATTACACCCAAACAAGGCTGGAGAAGCTGAAATTAACATCCACAACAGTCAAATGGATACGTGCTACATCTTAGGCAACACACTTAGGTTATAAAAGTCACAGACCATTCACTATCCCTGTCTTGTACCACAGCCTGACCCTTAAACCTGCATCACCCACAAATTAAAAAGTGCCAGAAGGCAGTATGATTTGAACCATCATGTTACTTGAACTGGACATTGAATATCCCTGTCCTGGAACGCAGCATGAGCCCGAAACCTGCATGACCCCCACATTTAAAAAGTGCCGGAAAAAGGAGTCTTTCAACCACCATTTTAGTTTCACTGGACATTGACTATACCTGTCCTGGACCGCAGTATGACCATTAAACCTGTCTGACCCCCAGATTAAAAAGTGCCGGAAAAGGGAGTCGTTATGTCTGTATCTGTTATGTTTTCGTATAATACACGGTATTTTTTGCACCTTTCAATTCACCTGTGGTGAATATAGAATTGCTGTTTTAAGATTTACGTGGATGCTGCGTCAATGAACAATGCTGGGTGTGCAAAAGTCAAAAAACACGTAACTGTTATGTTTTGGTATAATAAACGGTATTTTTTGCACCTTTCAATTCACCTGTGGTGAATATAGAATTGCTGTTTTAAGATTTACGTGGATGCTGCGTCAATGAACAATGCTGGGTGTGCAAAAGTCAAAAAACACGTAACTGTTATGTTTTCGTATGATACACGGTATTTTTTGCACCTTTCAATTCACCTGTGGTGAATATAGAATTGCTGTTTTAAGATTTACGTGGATGCTGCGTCAATGAACAATGCTGGGTGCGCAAAAGTCAAAAAACCCGTAACTGTTATGTTTTCGTATGATACACGGTATTTTTGGCAACAAACAACCTGTGCTGACTACAAGATTGCTGGATTGTAATTTAACTGCAAGGTGGATATATCAACAGTCACAGGTGTAATGGGTAAAATTAAAATGAACACATATCTGAAATGTATACTGATAATAAAAGTGGAGTTTTGCACCTAACAAAGAGACCTGCAGTTACTAGAAATGATGTGTATCCAATATAAGTTCAGGCTGCCCAATATCCAGGAAATATTTCAATAGCAAACTGTTAATAATAAAGATATTCCACTACAATGTCTACACTAAGTCTTGGTGAACTTTATCCAGTGTTCTTTATAGATAGAGCTTGTCTGTGTTCACCCGCGGCCCCCCCCTCCCCCTGCTACCCCCACCGTGAATTTACAGCGGTAGATGCTGCTTTAAAATTCTCTAGCTAACTACATAAAATCTTCAAATCTCTAATATAACTAAATTGGAAGGATCACAGCTAATAGTAGAGGTTTCTCTGTGCAGAAATAGACTAATTTCGCTGAGCTGTTTGGCCACAGGCAGAACGCAGGTCCTATCCCTATGAGATGCTGAGAGACACTGAGGCTGAAACAGGAAACGCTGTTCTATGTAAAACGAGGTCATGTGATTTTTCCAGCCAATCGCAACCATACACATCCCAGTCATGACGTCGCACACACATCTCACACTGCTCTATTCTGTAATCTGATTTGCTGGCCGCCAAAATTATAGGAAGCGCCGAAAAAGGCGCGATCTTAATAGATGATGCTCAGATTTTAACCTTAATTATCGCATGATCTGGAAATTTCGATCACCATAAAAACCTTGCCCATTTCAACTTTGTCGTTAAAAATCGCTCAACACTAATTAAGACCAACCAAGATGAAGGGCGGCTTAGCAGGGAACAGTTACGTATATTTAAACCTCCCTCTTGCTTGCTGCTATTGCCATTTATAGTTGTTCTCCCTTGTGTAAACCTGCAAATTGTGAGATGTGTGTTTGACCCAGATTGTCTTGATTACCCGTGAAACCTCTGTGCTTTTTCTGGATTGCTGACCTTCTATTTCTCCTGAATGCAGCTTTTTTCTTACTTTGTTTCTATTTTGCATCCACCCCCTTATTCTGTGTTTTTAGCTACCATACCACTATGTTTCAATCAAGATACACCTGTCTTGACCTGACTAGATGATGAGACTGTTTTAGCTGCTGACATCTACAGTACTCCATCCACAATGTCATCTATTTCCGCAGAATCTTGATTTCTCAAAGAATCATTTCAAAGACCAGATCAAAAACAATTCCAAGTGTTAAGGCCACTAGTGTAGTTGGACCCTAATAGAAGTTGAGACAAAGGAGGTCCTATAAATAAACATAAAAAGTCATCTTAATTCTTTCTCTGGATATCATTGAACCTGGCTTCTGACAACCTATGGGTTTCAATATTTCTTTCAGGAGCTTCTATTACAGTTCATAAACCCTTCGTATATACCTATGGCATGTTTGAATTAACATCTTAGATGGAAACCAGTAGAAACATACATGATTAAATGAGAAAACTACCATACAAACTCCTTAACATAGTTAATTAGTTGTAGGATATAAAGTTTGGATAAAGTATATAACTGCATGACATGAGCTTCTGTATTAATATCTCTGTAAGGTTAAGTTCACACTGTCAGGGAATGTTCACACGGCTTATTTTCTAGCATAATTGTGCGCATATTTCGCCGCATATTGTGCTTAGTATGTGATGAAATGCGCGCGCAATTATGGTAATTCATAGCTCTCATAGAGAGCTATGGATTATGCGTCGTCCCCCCGCGCATACAATACGATTGTATTGTATGTGCGGGGGGATAATTGACATGTCAATTGTTAGCAGTGAATACACGCCGCTGACAATGCATGTCTATGCTTTGGAATTACATGCTGATCAGTGTGAGGTTCCAAAGCACCCAGTGTATTGCAGCACGTACTATACACACCGCAATAAGCCGTGTGAAAATACCCTTTAACCCTTTAACCCTTTAACCTACCCTCTGCCAGTTGGAAATACCTAAAAACCATCTAGTGCATATCCAGACCTATACCGTCATGTATCCATAAATGATAATTTAGTGGTGCAAAATAACATAGATCATCATGCTATTTTGTCCCACACATTGCAGCTCCAACGGCCAAAAACAGAGCAAGTGTAGTCACAAAATAATTTAACCCTATTTTCAGCTATGGATAGGTTGTGGATTTGACATGGTGTATGCATGGATGCAATGTTGGGCTGGGGGCCCATCCTACAGCTACTGTATATGAAAATATTGCTTGTTAACTTTTAGGCCACATAAATGTGTGCATTTTACCACATAATACAGTGTGTGAAACAGAACTTTATTGTGTACTATGCAATACCAAGTGACCCACATTTGTCTGTCTCACACACTTGTCACAGTCTAACATATCATAGATAGACACATGGCTAAGTGGCTCCATCCATGTTCTCCATCCATATCCCCTTCTACCCTCCACAACCCCACATACAATATTCGCCTTCAGGTTTCCTTTAGTTATGCATTTCACCACTTTCTAAAATAAACACTACTATAAACACAATTAAATAAAGTAAAAGTGAAAACCCTAAGGGACAGGTGTGCAGTTACTTTTAGAATCAGGGACAAGTATAAGCTGCCACTATACAAGTGCCAATATAACCTACAACATCACCATATAGAGACCACATAGTGGTCAGACACCAGCTCAGGTATAACCTACAACACTGCCATATAGAGACCACATAGAGGTCAGACACCAGCTCAGGTATAACCTACAACATCACCATATAGAGACCACATAGTGGTCAGATATCAGCTCAGGTATAACCTACAACACAGCCATATAGAGACCACATAGAGGTCAGACACCAGCTCAGGTATAACCTACAACATCACCATATAGAGACCACATAGTGGTCAGATATCAGCTCAGGTATAACCTACAACACTGCCATATAGAGACCACATAGTGGTCAGACACCAGCTCAGGTCACCATCACAAGACGATGACTGATCCAACACACTGCTCCAACACAAAAGCAAAATAACCCCTGACATCCAGGGACTAACAGGAGACGTCTTATCTGATGAGTTTTCCTTTTCTCTAATGAGTTGTTCTCTTCTCTCATGAGGAGTTCTTTTTCCCTTTTCTTCTTCATACAGTAAAGACTTCTCTCCACTCATCCCTGCAGAATTTACACACAAATATCTTAGAATCCTCACTTTTCTAGCACCTCTTTACCTATTCTCACCTTCCCAGGGGTGGGAGAGCAGGTACAGGCCATAGCTTAGAGGCACTGCCTTCAAGGGGAATAGGAGGAACAGATGACTAACCCCCTGGAGATTGTGCTATGACCTGTACCCCTCAGAATAATATTATCAGGTAGGTAGACAACGCCCTAGGTAGGTAGGTAAATGAGCAAGACCCCAGGTAGCTAGGTATACCATATTTAGGTAGGTAGACCCTCATTGGATAAGTTGGTAGGTGTTGGTGGGACCCAGTTTGATGGGCTGTAGGTGTCAATGGGCCCCAGTTAGGTAGGCTGTAGGTAGGTGTTGGTGGGCCCCTGTTAGGTAGACTGCAGGTAGCTTGTGGGTGGGCCACAATTAGGTAGGCTGTGGGCCTCAGTTAGGTAGGCGGTAGGTAGGTGTTGGTGGGCCCCAGTTTGGTAGGCTGTAGGTAGGTAGGGCCCCAGTTAGGTAGGCAATAAGTAAATGTAGGTGGGTCCCAGTTAGATAGGCGGTAAGTATTTAGGGCCCCAGTTAGGTAGGTGGTAAGTAGGTGGAAGGCCCCAGTTATGTAGACTGTAGGTAGTTAGGGACACAGTTAGTTAGGTTGCAGGTAGCTAGCACCACATTACTCATAAAAATTAACAAAAAAAAAATCACCTGTCGCCCGTTCCCCTGATGTGACAAGCAGCGAGCCGGCTTCCAGTGACTCTCAGCATAGGTGGTGCGATGAAGTGATGTCATTGCACCACCTACACCGCCACTAGAGGCTGACACCTGGTAGGCTTAAGGCCTACCAGGCTGAATAGCAGGGCGGAGTGCCGGTGGTGGCGCAGTCCCGAGAATCGAGACATTAGCCTTTGCACCCACTGCCTTTAAATGCTCGGGACACAGGACCGGGCGTTTTGATACAGGATGTGGTGGCTAGTGCCCCATGTCACAGCAGTGGTACCTCCAGGGCCCACCGAGGGTTTCACCAACTCCCTGGTGGGCTAGTCCAGGCCTGCCTGGATGCCTGACATATTCAAACTATACAGACAACAAAGTTCTATTTTAGGAACATACCGTTACTATATATCACACTCAGTAACACATTTTCAAATTCCAAGATGTTTTTGTTAGGAACAGGTAGAAACATCATGCAGCAAAATTGAATGACATAATGGTATACAATCATATAGTTCAAACGTGGAATACAGTACATCATGAAATAAAAACAACTGCAATTCCATATCCATGGATATCATGTACAGAAAAGAACAGTTGTGTGATCCAAACTGTGAGATACGATGCCAAATAGTTGGGATATTAAATAGTCCATCTATGTTGTGATGGTATAAGAGAAAAAGAAAAAGGAAAGGTTCTTTACCCAAACAATCGTATCTTGGCAATCAAACAACAACAAAAGATATTATCTAATGTCGGCAGCAGGGACATCTCAGGCAGCAATTATTCTAGATATTATATAATGCAATCATACAGGAGTGGAGAGGGTAGTTCAAAGTCTAGTGAGACCAGAGAAGGGGGCCAAAGGAAGGGCAAAAGGGCAGTAGCCCTGGGAATCGCACAGCTCCCAGAACTCAATAAGGTGTTTCCTTGTGAAGCAATGTTGGAGTTTCTTTCTTCATAAATTGCAGAAACCAACTGAACAAGAAGTTTTGAAGTTTTCCTGGTCTCTTTTCAAGTTCTTCATACTCAAGAGCTTGTATTTTCATTAAATAGTTAGAAACACAGAAAAATTCTCTTTAAGTATATGAATACTACAGTATTCAGAAATAGATATATCACACAGCAGAAGTTTTGGTTCATTACACACTGTCACTACTAATCAGAAGATTTCCCAATGAAATTAGAGGGGGTAATGGATGTGAAGAACATGTAGGATCGTTTTGAAGATTAGCACATTCTATTTGTTGTTGACCATTTAATCAATGTCTATTACAGCATCAGTCAGCTAAAACGTTCAGAGTTAAGCTAGATGTCGAGCCTCCATGTAGGTGTAAATGCAGAAAGGACAGCGTATTTTTATGGTTTACTGTATCTCCAACAGACACACACAACATCCTGCCAAGAGTATACTCATCACTGTGGTTACCTATGCCATGAAATATTCAAAGAAGTGAAGTCCCAGAATATACTGTAGACATCATAGCACTATTAAACATCAACCAAAATACATTTTTTTTAATCTGTAAAAGTTATATTCAGTTCTTGGCAGCTATGTAGAGATTAAGTCAAATACCTTATATTTCAAGAAACAGTGACTTACAAGTGCTCCTGACATTGTTTAGGTAAAGTATTGCGGTGACTAGTGAGATATGGTTAAGATTTTAACTACAGTTTTGACTACAGTAGCAAGACTATGGTAGCTGGACTAGTCCTCGGTTTTCATGGTCTCTTCTTGCTGACATTAAAGTGGTAGGAAAAGATTAATTGGATATTTGGCCAGGCTAGTTAAAAAAATAAGTTGTTATACTTACCTACCTGTCCCCTGTTCTGCCGGTCTGGAGCTCTCCAGCAAACTGCTCCTCTTCATTTTAAGGTATTTAACCCAACAGACAAGAAAGGCTCATGCTCCATTGTAAGTGAATGGTGTATGAGCCTCTTCTGTGTGTAGTAGCGAGAAATTGGAAGTGAAAAGGAAGCTCTAGACTAGTGTTTCTCAACTCCAGTCCTCAAGACCCACCAACAGGCCAAGTTTTCAGGATTTCCTCAGTATTGCACAGGTGATGTAATTCTTGTCCATGCATTCTGTTGGAGATCCTGACACAGATGATATAATTATTGCCAGTGCATTCTGTGGGAGATCCTGAAAACATGACCTGTTGGTGGGTCTTGAGGACTGGAGTTATGAAACACTGCTCTAAAACCTCAGCGGCATAGGACAGCTTTCTTGTTTTTTGAACCAGCCTGCTCTCATTTCTGATTATTATTTTTTTTGTCAGGCAACTCCTTAAATTAAAAAACTTTCATTGTTTACTTGCAATAAATGAAAATCTGGCCATAGTATGATCATACATATGTTCTACAGAGCTCTATGCTGTAACTGTAAAGATTTTCAAGAAGAAACTTTTACAGGTAAAGTCGGGTGACACAGAGGCTGGTGTACACTGTGTTTTGATCGTTCTGCTTTGTTACATGTTATCTACTTGTGAGTACAATTTTATATTAAGCTATTAAGGCCTTGTTCATATCGAGGTCGGTGGTTCCGTTTGGAACCTCTGTCACAAATTCTTTTGGAATTGACAGAAAAAATAGAGCAGCAAGCTGCGCTTTTTTTTTTTTCCGTAAAAACTAGGGACACCATGACGGAAACCCAATGGATTCCATTGTATTCAGTGGAGTTCGTCTGGCGTGATTGGTGTCCATTGTAACATGGTTCAGGTTCTACCTCTGCAATGGAGATTCTGGGTGAAACCTCAGTCGCAGATGTAAACCAGGCCTAATTCTTTTGAGGAGTTTTGCACTACTAGACAGTACCTGGGCGTTTCCTGTCTGCAGGCGTATCTCAACAGGCTGAATGAAATGTCAGCCAGCCAATCACAGTGCAGGGGGCGTGTCTAAGGGTGGAGTTTAGGTAAGGGGCCCTGTCCCGACCCCGCAGAGCAGAAACGAAAACAGATTTTTCAGAAATTATTTTTGCTTTAAAACCAAGTGGGCTGAGGTAATGCCCCCAATTAAAAAAAAGTGCTTTTTTTTATTGTCCCCCATTAACTGAGGGCCCTGATGTTTGTAGCGATAAACCCCTCTTTTTAAGGGTTTTACTGAAAATATTGGGTGTATTTAGGTTGTGTTTGCGAAAAAGCCATGTGCCTTTTGGGGGCAGCAAAATTTCTATTAATATTTTTTCATGTTTTAATTTTGTAGGCTTTGTTTCAGCGTAGTTTGGGAGATGGGGGACGGGAATACCCTTTTTTGCCCCTTTCTGCTGTGAGGTAGTCATGAGGGGTTAGCTCTGTACTTTGAGCTTATTGGTGGATGTGTGTTTATTTGCCCATTTAGGGGACAAGCCCCTATGCTTCCATAAAATGGTTTAGCAGTTTGTTGTGTTATGCTGAACTGAGTGTAAGCCTGAGCATTGTAGCCTACATCATGGGGCAAACTTTAAGGGGGAGCTTAAAAACCAAACAAAGAGGAGAAAAGGTATTTGGGTTAAAAAGAAAAATGACCTTGGCCCCGTAAAGGGGTGTTATTGGGGTTTAGACAGAGGGACGGTACATTTTTTCTCAAACAGGAGTGACACTGGATGGGGGAGTTTAAGGGGAGGGAGTTAAGGGAAAATCAATATGGCAATGAGTAAAAATAAGAATGAGAAGCAAAAAGAAAGACCCGCAAAAAAGGGGCCCCCTTGCAGCTGTCTCCCAAAAGTGTAATGGTGTCTGAAGTATATTCCATTTCCCTAGAGAGGAAAATTAAAACCCCTTAAAAGAGTTAGTTTTTGGGCCCATTGAAGTAGTTTTTACTTTGTTTTAAAAGGGGTTCAGTGGAAATGAAAATTTAAAACAAGCTTTAGTTAAAAAGGGTCCCAAAGGCCCAAAATGTACAAAAAACCCTTGTCAATAAGTGGGAAAAATTTTACAAAATGCATCTAAAAAAAAAAAAATAAATGATCCAATAAGTGAGATTTAATGCAAACTGGGGGGCCCCAAAGAGACAAACCAAAAAAAACCCGCATTCCTGCAAATAGGGTGTATTTCCCTTCATACTTTGTGCATTTAAATTGTTTTTACATGTTAAAAGGGGCATTAAACCATTATGAAGACTGAAGGTTATAAAATGTTCTACTTTGACTGGCGCCAGTTATAACATAATCTCTTTACAGTTTATATGATCTCTTCTAAGAATGAACAGTGAATTCATTTTATGTTTTGCCCTTCGAGAAGGTACTTAAAACTAAAAGCTATTTGCAAAATAGTGAAACATTTTGTGTTATATGCTACACTACAAATATTTCTTTATCTTTCCCGGTTTCAAAAAATTAAAATTTTTATTTGTTAAAAGGGGTTTAAAAATTTTGACTTTGGAAGAAAATTTAAAAACACAAAAAAAAAAAAAAAAAAAAAAAAAAAAAAAAAAAAAAAAAAAAAAAAAAAAAAAAAAAAAGAAGAAAAAAAAAAATATAAAAAAAAAAAAAAAAAAAAAAAAAAAAAAAAAAAAAAAAAAAAAAAGAAAAAAACAAAATAAAAGAGAAAAAAAAAAAAAAAAAAAAAAAAAAAAAAATTTAAAAAATTTTAAAAAAAAAAAAAAAGACAAAAAAAAAAAAAAAACAAAAAAAAAAATTAAAAAAAAATAAAAAAAAAAAAAATAAAAAAAACCCAAAATTTCAAAATTTTCCTTTAAAAAATCCCCCCAAAAACTATTTAATATTTTTCCCCCCCCCCCCAAAAAACCAATTTTCACCCAAATCAACATAAAAAAAAATTTCCTTCCCATTAATACCCCCAATTTTCCCAAATTCCCCCCCAAAAAAATTTTTCCCCCAAATCACTTACCCCCCAAACCCAAAAAACACCTCCCCAAAAAAACATTTATTTAAAAAAACCCCCAAAAACCCCCATTTAACATAAAAACCCCTTCTGCGATGTAGTTTTACTCCGGGGAGAAAAGGACTTCCTCGCCTTTTGTCCCAAACAGCCACCCAAACACTACAAAAATTCAAAATTTTTTTTTATGAGGACCTTACCTTTTACTTGATCCTTAGAAAAATTTTTAGGTTCCAAAAAGGACCTTCAAAGGGTTTTTAGGGGTTTTGGCCGAGAATTTTTAAAGGAAGGGTCACCGCTAAAATGTCATAAAGGGGGGGGGGGGGGGGCCAAACAGAAAGTCCAAAAAGGTACTATTTTTTACCCGAAAACTTTTGGGTTTTTAAATTGTTCCTTTTTTAGGGGGATTTTTTGGATTTAGGTTGGTTAATCAGAAATTTTGAATTTCCAATTTCCCTCCAACTTTGTTTTAATACCCCCTTTTAATTAAAATTTTAAATACGCAATTTTTAAAAAATACCCAGGTTATTGGGGAAACAAAAAACCTTTATTAAACTGTTTATTTTAAACCGGTTTTTTTCTTTATTTTCAAACCAGTTGTGTATAGAGTCCTTCCCAAAAAAGAACCCGCAATTTTTAAAGTCAACTTTCTATGGGGCCAAAAACCTTTTTTTTTCCTGTATAAAAATTTAGAAGGGGGTTTTTTTATTTTTCATTTTAAGGCTTTGGATTGGGTCCCACTTTTGCCGTTAAAATTTTATTACCGGCAAATTTTGTTTTCCCACTTTTGTTTGGGGCAAAAAATACCTTTTTATTTTCCCCATTCCCTTTTGGTGTTTTTTTTTTCCCACTTTTGGGAGAGGGGTTAGGGGAAACTCCTTCTTAAAGTGGGAAAAAATTTCCCCTGTGTTTCCAAGTTTTCCCTTGTCCAAAAGGGGGATCGTGTTCGTGGGATTTGGGTTTTTCCCGTTTCCGGGGGCCCCGGATATAAAATTAAGGGTTTTTAAATTTTTGGGTTTGGGATTGTGGGCCCTTGCTCCTCTTAGCTTTTTAAAAATTTCGCCTTTGGAACCCCTTTGGTTTTTTTTCCCCTCCCCGGTAACCCCCAAAATTGGGTGTTGTTCTCGTTCTGTCCTCAGGGCTTTTTTCCCGGCGTTTAAAAATAGGTTTGGGGTTTGTGTTTGGGCCCCGCAAAGGTCCGCCATACACACCAAATTTTGGGGAAAAAACCCAAAACCCAAAATTTAAGTCCCCCGGGGGCCTTGGGCCCCGAAGCTTCGGGATCAAAGGGAAATTTTTCTACTGTGGCTAAAATGAACCTGAGAAACCAAAAGGGGGAGGGGGTGAATATGCGCCCCTTTTTTAAGGGCCAATTTTGGCAATCAAAAAAATGGGAAAACCATTTCAAACCCCGTTGGGAAAAGTTTGGGGGTTATTCCCCGGATTTTTTTCCATTGGAAAAAAGGTGGAAAAATTGGTTTCCGGGAAAGGGGCCCTAAGTTGTCCTATTTGAATTGGTGGGGCGGGGACAAAACCCGGGGGTTCCCTTTTAAAAATGCGGGGTTATTTGGGGCAAAAACCAAAAGTTTTCCCCGGGCGGGGAAGGTTAAACGGTTGCATAAATTTGTATTGCACAAAGGGTTGTTTTGGGGGTGCCCCCTTGGATTTTGGGGCCAAGACGGCCGGGTTTTAATCACCTGGAAAACGTTCCTTAGAAAGCCAGATCCAAAAGGTTTGGGCGACCCATCGATTCCGGGGGGTTTAGCTTGCGCGGGCAAAGCCCCTGGCCGAATTATGGTGGATTCAAGAGGGTGGGGAAAAATGACCCTTGGAAGGGGGCGCCAAAAAATTTTTTTTTTAGGGAAAGGGTTTCCGTCTTTGGGGCCCGTGCCGAAAGGGTTTTGGTTTGGTGTTTCTTCCCGTAAAGAACCCGGCGCGGGGGGGGGAAAAGGAAAAAATTGGGTTACCTTTGGGGAAATATTTATACCAAGCGGGGGCCCCGTCTTTTCCCCTTTTCCCTTTTCCCCAAAGGGAAACCCCGGGGAAAAATGGGAGAGAATTTGGGGAAATGAACCCCATGCAAAATAGAAATTTTATATTAAAAAGTGAGAAACGGGTTGGAAAAGAAGAAAAGGTTTGGTTGGGAGGGGTTTTTTGTTTTTACTGTGGGGAAATTTGACCACTTCCTTATCAATGCCCAGCCGTCCAAGGAGAAATTTGGTTTGGGAGCCAAATTTTGGACCTGGGTGCTCAGATGGGAATCCTTGTTGGGCGGTTTCCCAGTTTTCCATCCCATCTCAAACAGTGGCAAGCATTTTTAAGAAAGAGGGGGAAAAAGATTTTGGGGGCCCTTCCTTTAAAATTTGGGTTCCCAGTGGGGGATCCACCTTTGGCCTAAGGTGGACTCTGGGGCCAAGGGGGGGGTTTAAATTTTTTTTTTTTGGGACCTGTCCCTTTTGGGTCCAAAAAAACATGGGGGGTTTTTTAGGTCCAGGAAAAAAGACCTCGGCCCCTTGGGTAAGGGGGGAGGTTGGGGGACTTGGTTGGGAGTGGATGGGGCGCCCCTTTAAACCTTAAAGGGTTTTCTCCCCATCCCTGAAGTAATTTTCGTTTCTTAATTTTTAAATTTCTTTTCCCACCCCTTTCCCCTAAACCTGGGTCTTTCCCCGGTTGCAAGCCCCAGAAAACCAGTGGGGGTTTTAAACTGGGGGGAAAAAAAGGAAGGGTAAGCTTTTCCCAGGGGAGGGTTGGGGGGCTTTAAAACAAAAACTCACTCCCTTTTAACCCCGGCTTGAAGACCCCCCCGTTTCAAAAGGGGGAAAAGAAGGGGCAATTTGTGAGGGTTTAACCCGGGGTTAGGGGAAAACCCGGAATTTTTGGCGGGATGTCCTGGGGGAGCCAAACGAAGGGGAGAAAGGCCTTTTTTAACAACCCCACCCTATGCCTTTTTGGGGGCCCCAAAAAAAAGGGGGGTTTTCTTGGGGTGAACCAAATATTTTTTGGAAAAAAAACCTCCCTTTTTCCTTTGGGGGGGAAAAGGTCCGAATTTTAAAAAAGCCTTTTTTAGGTTAAATGAAGAAAAAAGTTGGGAAGGGGTTAATTTTTGGCCCATCTTCCCACGCGGGGGCTCCCCCCCCATTCCCCCCCCCTTTTTAAAGAAAATGGTTATAAGCCTTGGGTTTTTAAATAGAGTTAAAAAGAATTTTCCCAAAAAAACCTTCACATTTAAAAATGATTCCGGCTTTGGGAAAGGGGTCCCCCTTCCAAAGAATTTTTCCCCAAATTTAACTACCGAAGGGCCTTTTAATTTAGTAGTTCAGACCGGTTTTGGGATTTTAATGGAAAACAAAATTTTTACCCCCTTTTCCCCGGGATTTTGGGGAATTTTAGTGGGGTTATTGCCTTTTGGCCCTTTGAATGGGGCCCCCACTTCCCAAAACCCCCGCAAAAAAACCCGCCCCCGTTTTTGGGTTTTGGGACGGCCCTTTTTTTTTATTTTACGAATTTTGGGGTTTTTCCTTTCAAATTTTAATTTTTTAAAACACCCGGGACCAATTTTGGGAAAACGGTGCCTAATTTTGTCTGAAAAAGAAAAAACCTCCTCTTTCGGGGTAAGATTGGAAAATGTGAATTAAAAAGGGGTTGGGAAGATTGGGGGCCTTTGGTTAAAAAGGGGGTTTTTCGCCCCAAGGGCCCTTATGGGGGGGGCCCCTTTTTGGGGAAAGGGTTAAGCAAATAGTGTGGCTCTCCAAAAACCAATAAGGGGGGTTTTTTTTTAACGTTTTCTAGGTTTTTGCCAAAAAAAAAAATTAAAAAAGACCTTTAAAATTAAAAATTTTAAAAAAATTTTTTCCCCTTTCCGTTTGATTGAAAAATTTTCTTTTTGTTTTTCTTTTAAGAAAAAGTCTTCCCTTTAAAAGCCGTTAATTTCGGTTTATTTAAATTTTTTCCTGCCCATCAAAAAAGGCCTTCATTTTGGAAGGGGGATTTCTTAACCTGTGCCCCCTTGGGGAAATTTTAAATTCAGGGAACAGGAAAAAAGGGGTTTTTTATTTTCAAATTTTTTGGTTTTTTCTCCACTTTTATATTCTTGGGGGGGGCAAAGGGGGAATTAGGTTGGGGCATTTAAAAAGAAACCCCTTAGCCAAAATTTTGGCCCTTAAAGGGAAAAAACAAACCCTTCTTTTATTTTTTTTTGGGAAACAGGGGAAATTTTTATCTTTCTAACCCCCGTAATTGGAATTCCCCTGGATGGGCCCAAAATTGGGTTTTTTTTCCTTCGCCAAAAGGCTCTTTGGAAGTCTTTTCCAAAATTTTTAATGTATTTTGTAATTTAAAAACAGGGCGGGAATTCCCGGGTTTTAAAGGGAAGGGCGGATGGGCTTTTTAAAAAAAAAATGTTTCCAAAAAAAGATTCCAAAACCTTCAAATTTGTCAAAAAAATTTTTTTTTTCCTTAAAATCTAACTTTTTTTTAATCCCAAAAAAGGTTTTCCCTTTCCCCCCAAAAAAAATTAAAAAAAACCCCAAAAGGGGAGAAAAAATTTTTTGGGCTCAAAATTTATGGGAAAAATTTTTTTTAAATTTAAATTTCCTAAAAAAAATGTTTCCCCTTTTGGGAGCAGGAATTATTAATTTTCCCCAAAGAATTTTTTGACCCCGAAGAACATGAGAAACCCGCCCATGGATTTAAAATTGCTGGGAAAAAGGGGAAGTTTTCAAAAAGACCTCCCCGGGGGGAATTTCTACCCAAAAACTTTTGGGGCCCCCCCCGGGCCCAATTATTTTACAGGATGTAAGGAAGTTGTGAAAAATCATGTGAGTTTGTGCCGGGTGCAAAGGGCTCCACGTTCCCACCCACGGGGTTTTCTACAGCCTTTGCAGTTTCCCCCCTGTCCCTGGGGTTCCATTTTTTCCCTGGGGCTTTTTCGTGGGCCTGCCTACCTTTTAAAGGGGAAAAAAAAATATTTTCGTTGTAGTTGGCCGGCCTTCCCCCAAAGGGGGCACCCTTTATCCCCTGTACCGGGGGCTACCCCCTGCCGGGGCACTGCTGCCCTTTAATTCAGAATGTGTTTCGCCTGCATGGAGGGTTTCCCGGGTGAAGTGATCTCGGGGTCGTGGGGGGCAGTTTTTCATCCAAAAATTTTTGGGGAGTTTTTTTCTCAGCCATTTGGGCATTGATATTAAACTAACAAGCCTTTTTATCCCCCAATTTTTAAAGGAAAAAGATGAACGCACTAATCCCACCCCGGGGAAAAGTACCTGGATGCTTTTTTTTGTCACCTTTCAAGAAAGGGCTGGGGTTTATCTACTTTCCCGTGGGTAATTTTCTACAACCCAAATCCAAAATGCCTCCACCCAAAAAAAAAAAGCCCTTTTTTTGCAAAAATTTGGGGAAAACCATCCAAAATACTTCCTAAAATTATGGGTGTTCCGCATATTCCCCGGTGCCGCAGAAAAAGGGTCTTTTCACTTTCAGCAAAAATTTTTCAAAATATTGAAGGAAAAAATTGAGAGGGCTCAAAAAAAATTACAAAAAAAATGGAGGGTAAAGTGAAGAAGCACCAACTTTGAAAAAAAAAAATAGGGGGGGAAAGGGATGGTGGGCTACCCGAAAATTTTTAAACTTAGGTTTCCTTCACCAAAACTGGGAAGGAAATTTTTTGGGCATATAAGATCATCAAGATAAACAGTCCAGTAGCTGGTTTGGGGTTTAAACTCCCCCCATTATGAAGTTCCCCCCCGTAAATTTTATGTACTCTTTTTAAAGCCCGCCCTGTAAACCCCCTTTTCCCGGTCGTGTTCCCCCTCCTCCCTTTTTTTTTTTTTTTTTTTGGGTGGGGGATCTTGGGCAAAAACAGTTTGTTGTGGGCGGAAACCCGGGCTCGAGAATTTTTAGGGGGAAACCCGTGCAAAACCTTTTTTAAGTGGTAAGGTTATGGGCCCCAAGAAAATTCGTTGGGGCCCGTGAGTAACAACAATGTCCTCGATTGATAGGGCAATTTTTTCAAAGACAAACCCCGGGAAAGGGGCCGGTCAGGTATCGTCCGAGGGGTCTTGGGTGGGAGTAATGTCAGGAAAAATCCTGCTTTTAGTGGAACTTGCTATGTGTTTGCCCTTAAGTTTGCCCCCCAGTTCCCAAGGGGGGGGATGTGTCTCAGCTGGTTGCCATCTTGTTTCCTGTTTCCCGTCCCGGTTTCCTTTTATAAAAATCCTCAAGCCTGTTACTTCTGCTTGGGTTTTTGTGTTTCCCAGCTCCCGGTTTGCTTACAGCTCTCCCTAGGAATCACTTTCCCGTTTGTTTTCCCTCATCGCCAATCCCAACCCCCCCGCAAACCCCCCAAACCCCCCCCCCCCCCACCCCCTTTTAGTTCAAAAAAAATAACCTTGTTCTCCCCCCACTTGGGGATCCTTGCCTTTCCTTTCTGTTCCCGAAACAAAGGGCTTTGTGCCCCCCTTGTGTTTGTGTCTTAGCCCTGCCATTGGGCTCCCGCCCTACCCCACCAGTTCGTAACCCCCTGTGTTGATAAAGGGCCCTCTTGCAGTTAAAAATTTTAATCCCGCAACTTTAAAAGTCACCACAGGTGTACTTATAGGTGCCAAAAAAAACCTTTTAATATCCCTTAATTTCGACAGGTATTTTTTTCAATTTTGGTCAGTTTAGCTTTGTTGATAGATCACTTTGCAGTTAAATTTTTAATCCAAACAATTTTGTAGTTTACCCGGTTTAATTGGTTTGGTTTCCAAAAAAAAACCCCTTTTTTATCTTTTTATACATTTAGATAAAAGTGTTTTTTTTTACTTTGGCGCAGGCCCCTGTGTTGATAGAGCCACCTTGCAGTTAAATTTGAAACCAGCAACCTTCATAGCCCACAGGGGGTTTGTAGGTGCCAAAAAAAAACCTTTTAATATCCGTTAAAATTTCAGACAGGTGTTTTTTTTACTTTTGGCAGTCAAGCTTTGTTGTAGATCTATTTGCAGTTAAATTTGGGAATTTCAGAAATTTTTTAGTCACCCCAAAGGGGAAATTGGGTAGGTGGGAAAAAAAAAACCCTTTTATTTCCCCTTTAAAATTTCAGGGCAGGGGGTTTTTTACTTTTGGCAGTTTAAGCTTTTTTTGATAGATCTACTTTTTCAGTTAAATTTTTAATACAGCAATTTTGTAGTCAACCCCAGGTGGAAAAAAATAGGTGCCAAAAAAATCCTTTTATAATCCCCCTATACATTTCAGACAGGTGTTTTTTTCACTTTTTGGGCGTCAATTTTTTTCAAAAGAGCTACTTTGCGTTAAAATTGGGAAAACAGCAAAATTTGTAGGGGCACCACGGTGAATTGTTTGGTGCCAAAAAAAACTTTTTTTATCCCGTAAACAAAATTTCAGACAGGTGTTTTTTTTATTTTTGTAGTCAAGCTTTTTTTTTACAGATTTTTACTTTTCAGTTAAATTTTAATACAGGAAAATTTTGGGGAGTCACCACAGGTTGGAAAATTTATAGGTGGCCCAAAAAATACCTTTTATTATCCCGTAAAACATTTCAGACGGTGTTTTTTTCACCCTTTTTTGGTTTAGTCAAAACTTTGTTGGGTAGAAATTTCTTTGCAGTTAAAAATTTTAATACAGCAATTTTGTAGTCAAACCAAAAGGTGAATTGATTGGTGCAAAAAAAATAACCCTTTTTTTTTCCCGTATACCTTTCAGGGCGGGTTTTTTCACTTTTGGTCAGTCAAACTTTGTTTTTTAGAGCTTTCTTTGCAGTTTAAAATTTGAATTAAAAGCAATTTAGTAGTCACCCCCAGGTGAAAATTTATAGGTGCCAAAAAAAAACCTTTTTTTATCCGTTTCATTTTAGACGGTGTTTTTTTCTTTGGCGCAGGCCAGTTTGTTGATAGAGCCACCTTGCATTTAAAAATTTTAATCCCGCCCAAATTTTGTTTTGGGTTTGGGGGGATTTGAGAATAGCTGTGGGTTTGCCGGCTTTTAATAAGAAAACTTTCCAAAATCTTTCCCAAACCCTTTTCAAATTTTTTTTCTTTTTTTGGGCATGGGGCGAAATTTTTGGGGGGGGAAGAGGGCAAAGAGGGGGGTAGGACATGGAGGTAGAGGGAGGGAGAAGGTGGGTCCTTTCCCGTGCTGGGAAACCACATGCCGCGGATTTGGTTTAGTTGCAGGGGGGCCGTCAAGGCTGTCATCGTGGGTGGGCCCTGTGAAAACTCAGTAACGAAAAGCATCGCCCAATCTGTTCTTCAGTGGTTAATGCAAAACCCGATCCCGAGTCCCTTTTTTCCTCTCCTCCCAGTTTGGGGCCCCAAAAACTTTATCAGCATCATCCGCATCCGTCCCAAAATGAAGTGAAGGGAGCCCAAAAAGTCAACTCGTGTACCCAACCCCTGTGGATAATCCATTTTTTTGAAGGGCCTTTTGATGACAAAAATTTCGGGTTTGGGTCAGAAGGCCCTGGTTAAAAAAAATCAAAAGGGGCCAAAAAAGGATGATTTTCTTGCTCGAGCCCAATTAAATGATCCCCCCCAAAGGGGGAAAAAAGGAAAACCGGGCAATCGGCAAAAATCCCGGGGGGTCGACAACGCGTTGCAGGGCCCCCTTGCTTGTAGCCCCCAGCTCCTTGGGGTGCAAAATGTCAGGACGGGAAGGGCACCTTTTGTTGTTTATGATTTTGACGACAATTTCGGGTTCAAGTGGTCTTTTCAGAAAGGGGGTTTGCTTGCGAAACGCTTCCCTCAATGGCCCAGGGGGGAAGCGATGGGATAGGCCAGTACGGGTCCCCCCCTCAAAAAGGGAGAAGGGCGGTGCCCGAAATCCCCTGATATGAAATTCCCCCAACCCCCGGGGGCAGTGGAAAAACCCCCCTCCTCACTTTTTAAACCCTCAAAAAGGTCCAGGGGGCCTCTTTAAGCCTGGGCCTTCTTTTAGCAAACCTCCCGATTCACCCCGGGTGTTTATATGCCGCCTTTGTGTAAACGCATAAGTGAGGCAAAAACCTTAGGGTTTTAACCCCCACCAAAAGGGTTTTAAAACAAGCAGGGGAATGCATGAGTTGAAAGGAGGCAACATTGGCCAAAAAAAAGGGCCCGGGCCCAAGCCGGGCCTCCCAAACCCTGTCCATACTCCCCTTTTCTCCCCCTCCTCCTCCCTTTGCCACCCCAAAAAGTTCCTCAGCTGGCCCCTTTCTTCAGGTCATTTATCAGGGGTCAGCCCCCCGCTTTAGCCTCCCCCGTTTGCCCCGGTTTCCCCCAGCACCACCTAGGGAACCCCTTTCCAAACCCCCTTCCTTCCGCCAGTTTGGGCCTGCACGCCGTCCCGCCCGGGCCCGTTTGAGCCGCCTTCTGTCTTCCGGTTTGGGAGAAGGGAAAAAACACTTTAACCCCAAAACCCTCCCAAAACCAAAAACCCGAATGCGGCCCTTGCCCGGCT
>JAODAL010021986.1:0-65752 GCA_025379985.1 Phyllomedusa bahiana
AACAAAAGGCGGGCGCTAAACTGGCCGCTGTACGGGTGCATCTTCCACTGGGGGAAGGGGAAGGTAAAATGGGTCCTTGGGGGTGGTGGTACTCGGGGGAACGGGGGAAAGGCTAAAGGGCGGAAAACCCCTGATCATGACCCCGAAGCCCGGGGAAAGCTGGGAACCCTTTGGTGGGGGGGTGGGGGGAAATGTTAAAACAGAGGGTTTTGACAGGAAAAAGGCCCGGGGGTTGGGTTTGGGCCCCTTTTTTGGCCAAGTGTTCCGTCCTTTCCCCCAACTCATGCATTCGCTGCATTTGCCCAAGACATTTTTGGTGGGGGTTTTAAAACACCAAAGGGTTTTTTGGCCTCTACTTATGTTTTAAAGGGCCCAAGCGGCAAATGACATCGGGGGGTGAATCAGAGGTTTGGCTCAAAGAAGGCCCGGGCTTGAAGGTCCGGGACCTTTTTGAGGCAAACAAGGAGGGGGGGTTACCGCTGACCGTAAAACTGGGAATCAAAACCCAGCGGACTTCTGCGCCCGTCCTCCCCCCTTTTTTTTGGGGCGAACCCGTCTGACACTACCCCCATCGTCTTCCTCCTCTCCATTAAAAGAAGCCCCCGAAAAGAAAATTTCTGCTGAAAAGCCCACGTTAGGCCCCGAAATGTCTTTCACATCATCATCAACCCGGGTTACTTGGTCGCCCCTGACATTCTGCTTTCCGGGAAATTTGAAAGGCTAAACAAGAGGGACTGCAAGTCTTTGCCGGCCCGCAACCGGTTTTTTTTTTTTGGGGCCGATTGACCGGCTTCCTTCTCCTCCTCTGAGGGCATCATAACAGGGCGCAGACCCGCAAATCATCCTTTTTGGGCCCTCTTGTTTTTTTAAAAACTTTCCTTCTGCCCCCAAAACCGCTTTTTTTGTAAACAAAGGGCCCTTCAGAAAATGGAAATCCACAGTGGGGGGAAACCCCAAGTTCCCTTTGGGGGCTCCCTTCGCTTCATTTTGGCGGATGCTGATATCTGAAGACACTTTTGTGGCCGGACTGGGGACGAGGAGGTTAAACCGTTTGGATCGGGTTGCTTTAAACCACAAAAAGGACAAATTGGGCCCCTTTTTCCTTTACTGAGTTTCCCACACCCTGCCCCAAAGGAAAAACGGGCCCCTACGGCCTGAAACCCGAAAATCCCTCCCTTTCGTTTGCGCCAGCACGGAAGGAGCCCCTTTCCCCCTGGGTACCTTTACCTCCATGTCCTACCCCCCTTTTTGCTCGTTTTCCCACCTGTTTTTTTCGCCCCAAATGTTAAAAGAAAAAAATTTAAAAAGGGGGATGGAAAGTTTTTGGAACGTCTTTAAAAAAATTTAGGGCAAATCACACCCTTTTCTAAAAACCCCTCTAATCAAAAAAAAATTTCCCTGATTAAAATTTTAAACTGCAAGGGGGCCCTCTATCAAAAAAATCGGGGACGGGGAAAAATTTGCAAAAAACACGTATCTAAAAATGTATACGGATAATAAAAGGTTTTTTTTGGCACCTTAAATTCACATTTTGGGTGACAAAAAATTTGCTGGAAAAAAATTTTAAAAACTGAAAGGGGTCCTCAATCAAAAAATCTGGACTGGGCAAAAGTGCAAAAAACACGTATCGAAAAAATACGGATAATAAAAGGGTTTTTTGGGGGCACCTATCAACCTTGGTGACTACAAAATTGCTGGATTAAAATTTTAACTGCAAGGTCCCCCTATCAACAAAGATAAACCCGGGCAAAATTAAAAACAACACCAACTGAAAATTATACTGATAAAAAATTTTGGATTTTGCACCAAACCAAAAAACCCTGCTTTATTAGAAAAGATCTGTATTTCCCAATATAAGTTCAGGGGCCCCAAATCCAAGTAATATTTCAAAAGTAAACTGTTAATAATAAAGCTATTGCAATGCAATATTTCCCGAAACTTTAAAGACTTGTCGGTTCCCCCCTCCCCCCCCCCCCCCCCGTGAAAAATTTAAAAGCGGTAATGCTCCTTTAAAATTCCCCCTGCCTAACTACCTAAAACTGCAAATCTCTGATCTAACGAGTTTTTAAGGATCACAAACTAAAAGTATGCTGTCCTCTGTGAACAAATAGAATAATTTCGCTGAGCTTTTGCAAGAGGCAGAGCGCCCTCCCTTTCGCTTTTAGATACTGACACAGGGAGTTCCTAAGGGTTAAAATTTTACTCAAGGGGGGAGGTGAAAAATTTCCCCCCCCCCCCCTGTAAAAAATGTGCCACAATGAAACACAGTGTATCACCATCAACCCCGACTAAAAATATACAAAAAGCTTTTCCCCAAAACTACGTAAAACCTTTCTAAATAATTTCAAAACAGTTTTCCAAATAACACTGCTACACCAAAACCCAAAAACCCCAAAAACCCACATATCACCACAAAACAGTACCGAAAAAAAACCTACCACACCTGACCACAAAATCACCACAAGTTACCCCCAAAAACAGCAAAACCGTGACCACAAATCACCACCACATAATGACTGAATAATACACAACGCCTTTACTGAATACAAACCATTATACTTCAACCAATATTACCAGCATACAGTGGTGGATACCCGCTGAACACAGGCTCTGCACACATATAAATGGTTACAGTAAAGTTATATTTTAGTGACTCACCAGGAGACGTCTCTGAAGAGTTGTTCTCTTTCTCTTCTTCTTCTCCTCCATCTGTCCCAGACGCCATGAAGACTACTCCCGACTCTTCACTGTAAAATTTACAAAACAAATATCTTAAGACTCCTCAATTTATCAGCACTTCTCTACCAATTCCTATCTCTATACAATCTCCCCATCTATAGCATCTCATATGGTAGCAATGTAATAGCCCCTGTAGCCACGTAGTATCCCCCTATAGCCAGGTAGTAAGCCCCCGGTAGCCACTGATAACCCCTGTAGCCAGTGTTATCCCCTGTAGCCAGTAGATGCCCCCTATAGCCAGTTGATGCCCCCTGTTATCAGTAGATGCCCCCTGTTATTAGTAGATGCCCCTGTAGCCAGTGATGCCCCCTGTAGCCAGAGATGCCCCCCTTTGTAGCTATGTGCCCCCATTGTAGCAGGTGCCCCCATTGTAGCCAGTAGATGCACCCTGTTATCAGTAGATGCCCCTGTAGCCAGTGATGCCCCCTGTAGCCAGTAATGCCCCCTGTAGCCAGTAGATGCCCCGTAGCCAGTAGATGCCCCCTTGTAGCCAGAGATGCCCCCCTGTAGCCAATGATACCCACCCCCCCGTTGCCAAAAGATGCCCACCCCTGTAGCCAGTGTGCCTCCATTGTAGCCAGTGATGCCCCCCCTGTAGCCAGTGATCCCCCCTTGCAGCCATGATGCCCCCTTTTCAGCCAGTCATGCCCCCCTTGTAGCCAGTGATGCCCCCATTTAGCCAGTGTGCCCCCATTGTAGCCAGTGTGCCCCCATTGCAGCCAGAATGCCCCCCTGTAGCCAGGATGCCCCCATTGTAGCCAGTGATGCCCCCCTTGTAGCCAGTGTGCCCCCATTGTAGCCAGGATGCCCCCTTGTAGCCAGTGTGCCCCCCTTGTAGCCAGGATCCCCCTTGTAGCCAGGATGCCCCCTTGTAGCCAGTGTGCCCCCCCTTGTAACCAGTGTGCCCCCCTTGTAGCCAGGATGCCCCTCTTGTAGCCAGTGTGCCCCCCTTGTAGCCAGATGCCCCCCTTGTAGCCAGGATGCCCCCTTGTAGCCAGTGTGCCCCCCTTGTAGCCAGGATTCCCCCATTGTAGCCAGTGTGCCCCCCTTGTAGCCAGGATGCCCCCATTGTAGCCAGGATGCCCCTCTTGTAGCCAGTGTGCCCCCCTTGTAGCCAGTGTGCCCCCCTTGTAGCCAGTGTTGCCCCCATTGTACCAGTGTGCCCCCATTGTACCAGTGTACCCCCATTGTAGCCAGGATGCCCCCCTTGTAGCCAATGTGCCCCCCTTGCAGCCAGAATGCCCCCCTTGTAGCCAGGATGCCCCCCTTGTAGCCAGGATGCCCCCATTGTAGCCAGTGTGCCCCTCTTGTAGCCAGTGGTGCCCCTCTTGTAGCCAGTGATGCCCCCCTGTAGCCAGTGATGTCCCCTGTAAGTAATTATAAAATAACAAAAGAGTTTCACCTGTGCCCCGCACTTTCCCGGGTCCGGAGCTGCTCACCATGGGACTGTGAGTGGGTAAGCAGCAAACGCTCACGCTGTTTTTACGCTGAAACGCAGTTTCCCGGGGATTTTTTCCTCTGCGGCAGAGTTTCCCCAGCCAAAGGAGCCCCAAATGGTCCGGGGGGCGCGGGGGGGACTGGCGCCCCCTGTGACCCCTAAAAAGGGGAGGAGTCGGGACGGGAACGTTTCCTCCCCCCCTCCTCCCTGCGGGCTCTGGCTCTGGCAACTTTTAAAAAAACGGGGTCCCCAGAGTCGGGGGCGCTCCCCCGGGGGCCCCGGGAAAAGGGGGGCCGGGGGCCCCCCCTCGGGTGAGCGGGGCCCCCGGCCCCCCGGGGCGACCCCCCCCCTGCCCCCCCCCGGGGCCCGGCACTGCTGACAAAACACTATCTTTGAACGGGAAAAGGGCGGGTTTCTATGTAAAACGGGGTTATGCTTTTTTTTTTTTCCACCCCAATTCGCAACCAAAAAACATCCCAGCCATAAACCCCCCGCAACACACCAACTCACCCTGCTCATTTCTGTAAATTTATTTGCGGGCCCGGGCCAAAATGACAGGAAGCCCAAAAAAAGGCGCTTTTAATTAATAATTATGCCCCAGTTTTTAAACCTAAAAATCGCGTGTTTCTAAAAAAAATCCGATCAACCGTAAATACCGTGCCGATTTTCAACAATCCCAAATACAGGGGAAAACACTAAAAAAAAATTTTTTAAACCCCCCATCAAGGTATAAGTTCCAATTTTTGTAAAAATTGTTTAAGAAACCCCTCTAATTTAGAGTAAAGGGGGAATTCCCCGTCCGGGGTTGATTTTCCCCTTTAACACAACCAGGGTTCCCAAAACCCCCAAAAAAGTCCATTTCCGGGAACAACAACATCTCGGGGAAAGGTAGGAACTTGTTTTACAAATTTCCCCCTGCATTTGGTTTAAAAGAGGTAGGCGGAATGCAGCAACCCAAAAGGTTCCTTTCCAAAAATAGACTACAAAACGGGGTTGGCGTGCCCACCCAAAAAAAATATTTTAAAAAAAACAAACCTTTGGTGCCCCACGGGAAAGGCAATAGCCTACATCTAATAAAAAATATCAGTGGCACACTAAAAAACAAGAAAATATCAAGGTATATAAATTTTTAAAAATGCTTTAAAATGCTAAGGAAATTTTAAAACCGGGGAAATCTTAAGGTTTGGGCATTTTTTTGATCAAAAATTTTTTAAGTTCACCCCCAATATTTCCTACCCACCCCTGAGATGTTGTAGTCTGAAGGGAAACTCCTGGGAAAGGTAACAGTTAGGTTTGGGGAAAAAACCTGTACGGGATCCCCTTGACCTATTGGGAGGTGAGTTTTTTTAAACCCAATTTTGTTTCAAAAACGGGCGAACTAAGAATCCCGGGTTTTCATTTTTCCCTTTTAGCAGTAATGCTTTTTTCAAATATTCCTATAACCTTATGTTTTACTTGGGTTTTATTGGGGGCCACTGATATTTATTAGATTTTTATGCTTTTTGGCCTTCCCCGTTTTGCCCCTTTTTGCTTACGTTTTTTTTAAAATATTTTTTTGGATGTGCACAGCCTAACCAATTTTTGAGTCTATTTGGGGAAAGGCAACCCTTTGGGCTTGCTGCACTCCGCCTACCTTTTTTAAAAAACCAGTGCGGGGAAAATTCAGTAGCAAGTTCCTATCACTCCCCTAGATTTTGTAGTCTGAAGGGAAACTCCTAGTGGGGTAACATTTGGGTGTTAGGGCCTTCACCTTACGGGACCCCTTGAGGGCTATTGGGAGGTGAGCTTAAAAAATTTTTTGATCAATAACTCCCAATAAGAATCCCGGGTTTTCATTTTTCCCCTTAGCAGTTTTGCTTTTTAAAAAAATTCCCCTAAAATCCCTTGAGTTTTTTTTTTTTTTTTAGTGGCCACTGTTTATTTTTATAAAATTGTTTTCCCATTGCCTTCCCAGGGGTGAAACCTATCTTACGTTTTTTAAAAATAAATTTTGGATTCCACACCCAAAACCCAAGTTTTGATAAAAATTCGCTCAACACAAAGGTGGAACCCCTCTCAATCAAAAAAAACATAAGGCAAAAAAGGGCCCCCGTTTTCCACCCATATCTATTTAAAACCCTTTCTGACATCCCCTGCAATTTCAAATTAAACCTTAAAGGGAGATACCCTGGTCAATGGGGAAATTTTTTTTGTGAAACCCTGTGGGGGGTTTAAAACCAAAAAGGAAAACTGTTTTGCCCCGGGGGTGGTAAAACAATTTTTTTAAACTTCTCGATTTTAAAAAATTAAAAACCTTTTCCCACATTCCCAATTTACTCAGTGTTTTTATTGTTTCCCCAAAGGCAAAAAGCCACGGGTTTTCAAATTTGAAAAAAAGAATTCCCAAGAAAAAAATACTGCATAAACCCAGCTCATGGGAAAAGCGGTCTTTTGGGGCCAGCAGTATTGCCAAATTTACATTATAAAGTCCCCTAAACCCCGGAGGAAAAAAAAAAGTCCACAAACCATTCCAGAGCCAAAAATTTTAAACGTCCAGGTAAAATATCAGGACAAAAAGGGTCATCTGCTCTGGTGCAACAAACACAGCTGGGTGGTTTTGTATTTTTCATAATAGTGAATCACCGCCCACCTACAAGCACCATGTGGACACGCTTTTACATAATTCGGGAATGGGGGCCCAAAAAAAAAAGGGTGAAAAGGTGAAAAATTTTTAAAAATTAGTATCATCATAAAAGCTTTGACTTGATTTTGGAAAAACAGTAAGAATGGGGGACTTTAAAATTTTTGGAAACGGGAAATTTTTTGAAGCGATGAAAACGAAAGCCCTTAGACGGGGGATTTAAATTTGGGCCCAAATTTTTCTGGAAGAAGGAAAAAGGGGCTAATGGAATCGAGAAATTAAAGGGAACTTTTCAATTTTTTTGGTGGGGGAACCTAGGATATGGGGTTTTTTAAAATAGCTAAAGGGGAAAATTGGGAAATCCGGACCAAGTTTGGGAATGGGGGAACTAAAATGCTGAGCTATATCGAGAAATTTTCCCCCCCCAAAGAGGGTTTTTTTTAATTTACATTAAATTTGGGACTATAGGGGGTTTAGGATGCCATCTTGGACCTCCGGTGGTCAAAACTTAGCTCTCAGGTAAATGGTTTTTTGGCATTTTCAATAAAGGAAACTCCAACCCCAGACTTTTTTTTGAAACAGCCTCACCATTTTAAAACCCCCAGGCTGTCTAGCCACTAACTAACCATCTGGGCCCCTCCGGGACCAACGATCTGTGTCAAACCACAAGCACCACCAAAACAACAGAAATTTTTACTATACAGAAAAGGGAAAAACCCCAAGCCTCGGGGGCCCGGGAGCATCTCTTTACTCCACTGTCCTCACAGGTCCGGCACTGACCACACCCCCTAAATAAAGGGCCACCAACAAAAAACCTTAAAGGGCCCCTCACAGCTGAACCCCGGGGCCCCCCCACCCCTCCCAAAACCCCACCCCCGCAATTTTTTTTTTTTTTTTTTTGGGCCCCCACCCCCAAAAAACCCCTTTACCAAAACCCGAGAAAAAAAAATGAAAATTGGGCCCATTTTTTTTGGATTTAGTTTTTGTTGACTTTAAAACAAAACATTTTAAAACTGTATCGGGCGGGTCGGTAAAAACCCGGGGCAAGGCAAATACCGCCAGAAAAATCACTTTTAAATCATTTTTACAAATAAAACCCATTTTAAAAACCCAAACCAATTTTTCCCAAAACAAAAACCCAATATACAAAAAACCAGGAAATACCGCCACTTCACCCCCTATCTCTCCCAATTAAAGGGGCCTAAATAATAACATCATACTGTTACTAAAAAATTTAATTTTAATTACAATAAACCGTTTAAAACCCCAATATGGGTTAAATGGGAATTTTATAATTTTTCACAATGAAGTTAAAATTTAGTGACTCAAAGTTTATTTCCCTTGCCCGATGATCTTTTCACTTTCCTTTTTTTCCTTCCCATCCGCTCCCAGACCAAAATTTAGGGAACTTCTACTGGCTACGCCCCCTATGTACAAACTCCCCATCCTAATTCTTCAAAGGGTTAATAATTACCCCCCCTTGGGTTTTCCCCGGGGCATTTTTAGTTATATGGGCCCCCCCCCCCCCATAATTTAGGCGTTAAGGGCCTCCCCCCGTGGGTTAACTGGGCCTGGGCATTTTGGGGGTACCCCCCCAAAGTAGGGGGAGGTACGTGGAAGCTAGCCAGGGGGGTATGGGGGGTACTAGGAAGCGGGTGGGTGGGAAGTTCGGGTAGCCAGGGGGTGGTACCCGGGTAACCAAGAGGAAAGATAGCTGGGTACCGGGAGGGGTAGATGGATAGGTAGCCCGGTGAAAGATGGGGGGGTATGCCGGGTAGCCGGGTGAGTGGGTGGGCCAGGTGGTGGGTTCCCCCCGGTGGGTATAAATTGGTAGGTGGGTAGGAAACCGGGGTGAATAGGTAGCCAGATGGGTAGGTACTGGGTGGCCGGGTGGAAAAGGTTTAAGCCGGGTTTAGCCGGGTGGAAAAGGGCCGGTGCCATTTTGGGTGGGACCCCAGGAAAGGGGGGGAAATTATTTAGCCAGGTTTTAAGGGAGGTAGGCAGAAAGGTACCAGGGAGGGGGGTTGTTGGGTAATTTGGAAGCCAGGGCGGTAGATACCCCGGGTACCATGGGGGGTAGTAGCCTACCCCGGAGTAGGTGGATGGGTTAACTGAATATCCAGGGGGTAGTAGTTAAATTGTAAAGGCCCGGGTTTGGTAGGTGGCAGGGGCCCCCCTCCCCATGGCTGGGGTCGCGTTGAAAGAGTTTCCTGCGCTCCCCCCAGGGACACCAAAGGGGGTACACCAAAACTCTGGGTACAGGGCAGGGCCAGATAGTAAAACAGGGGGGGACCCCCCCCCCGGGAAAGGTACCCCCCCCCTTGCTTAACATTTGGTAGAGAGAACAGGCAACAGCTGTTCTCTCTACCATGTCCCCTCCCGGCCCTGTCATGGGGGCCCGCCCTGCACACCGTAGTTTTCCATCCCTTGATTAATTTCTTCATTGCACCCGGGCCCCCCCTTTATTTCCTCGGGGCACCCGGGGGGGCCCATCAAAAAATTAAATCATGAGCCCCGGGCCCTGTGGGCGGGGCTCACGTTTGGAAATAATCCCGCACTTGGCCTTTCCCCTAAAAAAGGGTAGGAGGGAGTGAGGGTGCCCTCCCGGGGGGTCATGGGGGGGGGGGAGAAAGAGGTACGGGGCTGGGCCCGTAACATGGTAAAGTTCCTGAAATCTGTCCCGGATGCTGAGCGCTGCAGTCAAGACAATACAAAAACTCCGGCAGAGTCAGGGAAGTTCAGCCCTCACAAAAGGGCCCCCCAGTGAGGGGACAGGCCCCACCCTCGCCGTGCCCCCGGGCCCGATCATCTGCAGCTACACAAAAATTCCAGCACAGCTCCAACATTTACAGGGGCCCACATCCCGCGGTCTCAAGTGGGGTTTTAGTACCTCACTGTAGAACCAGACTACTTAGTAAGTAAAGTCAAAACCCTACTCTTAATGAATGTGGGAAATGTACTGTTATATTTTGGGTTGTGTCTGTATCTTTCGTGTCCCGTGGTTTTTTTTTATTTTTTTTCTTGTTTTGGGGATAGTTGGGGTCCCGGGGGTATGTGCGTCTGTGTGTAAAAAGTGTGTCTGGTTTTATATTGTGGGATGTTTTTATATGTGGTTAGGGTGTATAAAGTTTTATTGGTTTTCCCCGGGGTGTATAAAGTTGTATATTTTGAATATTTTGTGTTCTGTTTATAAATTTTGCCTGTGGGGCTTGTGTGTCCCCGTGTAGTGTGTGCGTGTTTTATTTTGTGTTAATGTGTCCTTGTAAAATGTGTGTCTGTGTGTATGTGTGTATCTGTGTGTCTGTATCTGTGTCTGAATATGTATGACTGTCTGTATATGTATATATACCCTCACCGGCCACTTTATTAGTTTAAAACCCGTCCAACTGTTTTGTTAAAAACTTAAAATTTTTAAAACCAAAAAAACACATGGGGGCAAAATCAAATTCATTTAGGCAGTGGGCATGGGCCCAAAACAATCTCCTGGATTCAAACCCGGGGCATCAGTATGGGGAAGAAAGGGGATTTGGGGTCCCCTTTTAACGTGGCATGGGTTTTGGTGCCAAAAGGCTGGGCCCGAGTATTTCAGAAACTGCGAACCCTGGGATTTTCACGCACAACCACCCCTTTGGGTTTTAAAAAAATGGTCCAAAAAAAAAAAACACCAGTGAGCGGCAGTCCTGTGGGGGGGAAAAGGGCCTTGTTTATGCCAGAGGTCCCCAAAAGGGGTGGGCAACTGGTTTTAACTGAAAAGAAAGGGAACAGTGAAATTTAAATAGCCACCCTTACAAAACCCAAAGGGAGGCAAAAGGCCATCCCCTGAACGCACAGTATGGCGAACTTTTGGGGGCAGATGGGGTAATGCAGCAAAGACCCCCACCGGGGGCCAAATCCTTTTTTGCAAAAAAACAAAAAACTGAGGCTCCCAAAATTTTCCCCAAGCTCATCGAAATTGGGCCTTTGAAAAATTTGGAAAAAAGTTGCCTGGGGCCCGATTAGTCTCGATTTCTGCGCGCCCTTCGGATGGTAAGGGGCAAATTTGGCGTCAAACAACTGAAACAAAAGGGTCCCCCTGCCCTTTTATCAACGGTTCAGGCTGGGGGTGGTGGGTGTCATGGTTGGGGGAAAATTTTTTTTTGGCACTCTTTGGGGCCCCCTTTGGGACCAATTGAGCATCGTTGGGAACACCACACCTACCTGATTTTTGTTGCCCGACCATGTCCATCCCTTTTTTTACCACAAGGGAAACCCCAAAATCTGATGGCTACTTCAGCAGGGTAAATCCCATTCAAAAGCGGAAAACATCTCAGACTTTTTTCTTGAACATGACAATGAGTTCACTGTACTCATTGGCCTCCACATCCAACCCCAAACTCAATCCAAAAGACATCTTTTGGGGTTTGGTGGAAAAGGGGGGATTCGCAAACATGGAAAAGGCAGCCCGACAAATCTGGCCGGGAACCCGTGTGATGCCCTCATGGCAATTTTGGGGCCAAAAAAAATCGAGGAATGCTTCCCGCACCTTTTTTGAAACTAAAAGCCACGAAAAATTGAGGAGTTCTGAAAGGCAAAAGGGGGGGCCCCAACCCCTTACTAGCATGGGGTTTCCTAATAAAGTGGACCCTTTAGTGTTTAAAATATATAAAATTTTATTAAAATAAAAAATATATAATATATAATAAATAATTTTTATCAACATATGGGTGGGGTATAATGTTTCAATTTGTATTATGTATAGATGCGTTTTTATACATTTTTTTTTTTCTTCTGGGGGTTTTTGGGGAGGGGTTTATGGGAAGGGTGATGGGGTCGACAGGGGGGCGGATTTACTTGACAGGGGGGGTAGAAATTTTTTGCTTTGGGGGCCCGAAATCTCTTTATGCGGGCCCCGCCCCAGCTACAGATACACTTAATATACACATAGAATTATCCACTTACTTCTGAGCTGTAACCGGAGCCAGTCCCTCCCCTTTTTTTTCTGCTCTTGCTTCGGGGCCCAAACCGGGTTTGGGACAATTTGAATCAGTGAAGCCCCGCCCATGGGGAGGGGGTCTCATTGATTTAATTAGTCGTCCCGCCAACAGACAGAAAGAGTGGAGGGCCTGGCTACATAGGTCACAGCACACAGAAAGTAAGAAAATAACTCTATGGACTGCAATTTACCAGCGGGACCCCGGAAACCCACAGCGCCGGGCCCGATACACAGCAGTGCCACCACTTTCACACATTTTAAAGGGGAAAACCTGCGGAATTTCTCCCCCTAAAAATTAAATGGGGAAAAAAGGGGGGGTAAAACCCGCCCCCGGCCGGGGGGAGGGCCCCCCTAGCTTCACAGACTGACCGGGCCTCGTACGGGAGTACTGCCTGTACTTCCCTAATGGTGGTCCTGCCCCTGAACACCTGGAGTACCAGGCTTTTTATAGGCCTAAAGGGACCTGACAAAAACTTGTCCTGGAACACAGGGAACAAGCACCCACCCAACATTCATCCAGTAAGAACTGTCCAGGATTGGCTGAAACAGCCATACTACCTATAAATGGCTGCCAACTGCTTACTGTGGCTAACAACCTACATGAATGGCTCCTACCCGACCAAGGCCAGGTAATGTTGGTGACATGTTGCCTGCAGGTATCCTGCATTACTCCACCTAGTTGCAGCAACATGCGACTGCCTGGGGTACCTCTGCCACAATATATATGCCACAATGTACATAAATAGCCATGATGACAGGCACTGTGTGGTATAAATAAGATGATATTGTACGATTGGACATTTACAGATTTACAGGCCAAAATTTTTTTAAGTCCCTTTTTTTCAAAAAAACAAAAAATGTTACTTTATAAAATGTTTTTCACCCTTTTATACCCTGCCTAAGTACAATTATGACAGGCCTAGAGGCCTTTATTAGAATCTTAGCTGACATGGTAACCGAATGGTACCCTGGGATCTCAGTCCAAGAAGATGAATCAGGTGCCAGAATAGGGAATCAGACCCCTTCCTAGCTGTTTAGCTGACACTGACTGTTGCATCTAAGTAGCTGAATGGCTGAAATCAGAGCTACATCCAGTCCAGGCCACTAATGAGAAGACGATATATGCACGGATGCAATAAGTATTTTATTATTATTAAACTTTCCTTTTTAGATTAAATCGATGCGTAGCTAAATTCTGGTTTGCTGGTTCTTCAGTTTGTTTTTATAACCAAGCTCTTATACAATGATACATTTGTACTCAGTTATTTCTATGAAAGTTGCAGACTAGATGCATCTTAGTTTTCAAGATGCAGTTCTCTTGCTAAGCCATTAGATGGCATGAGGTACATGTATGCAATATCACTGTTGAGTCTTTTTCTTATATCTTTATTATATATCACTTAATAGTGGCAAAGTGCATGTAATTAATGGTATTTAATAAAAAAAGGATATTGTTTGAAGAGTAATTACAATTATTACGTGTTAAAAGGCGACCAGAAAAAATATCATGAAGTAAGCCTACTATATTATCATTTCTGATTTTTTTTTTTAATACAACATTTTTACTTACATGGATGCTAGTCATAGTTATATATCTAATAACGCTCTAATCACATGTTAAATGAAATCTCTATTTCACTACTGTTCGGTTGTTCAGAATCTACACAGTAGGGGCAACATGAATGGGGCTGAATGGGGCCTGGCACCAGGTTTATACTTGTCCCCCTTGGACTCCTGTAGGTAACAAATGAAAAAAGGAAAATAGTCAAAGACAAGATGTTGACTAAGAGGAGACAGAGAGGGTAAAGATTCAATGGACATAATGCATGGTTCAGTGATCCAGATAGGGTCATTCATGCAGATGTATGGTTTATAAAATGCAATGAATGGTGCACATTTGCCTTCGGCTGATTGAGTGATAAACATTACCAAGTATATGTTACATGTACATAATCCCATATAGTTCAAATATCATTAATAATATTGATTATATGTTTATGTATTTACATTCAGCACAAACAGCAATTAGCATAAGCTGCTAATGGTAACTATAAAATAACATTCATGCTTGTTTTAGTATCTATTTAGTTTTGTTCTTCTTTTAACATAATTTACACCTGTCAGTTTCAACAGCCAAATCAATGGAAATAATTCAATCGGCCCCCTTAATAATTGTTCCTTGCAATTTTACCATTCCGTATACTCCTGAACTCTAACTCAAAGATTTTACTTTTTATCTTGTCTACATTGTACAATTTGTATAAATCAAGCAGAGAAATTGAACATGTCTGTAAAAGGTGGACACACAAAACAGTGAAGAGAATCATTTGTTATATTATATTTTCACATGTTTAATTTGACTTGAAGAAGTCTGCATGTCATAAACATTTATGGCAAACAGAACAGAAATCTTTCTGTAACTCCTATAGACTTAAACTGAGAAGGCACAGTCACCTGTCCATTGACTTTTATGGGTAGAGTGGCTAAACATACAATGGAAGTCATGGGATTGTACCTATTTGTATGATTGTAGAACAGTTAATTTTTCAAATAAATGAAGGGTTATTTACGTAACTGTAATGTGATGTGAAGAATAAATCGGGTGCAAACACCAAGAACAAGCACTTTTGAACCATTGGGCTTCCAAAGAATGCTGGAAGAATTTCACTCTGAAGCCAACAGAAATGTGAATGCAGCCGGTGACTATACTGTGGGCCGTAACTTAATACGTTATGTCATAGACAGCTGTATACCAAATTATTCTTTGTAGTGTCAGTACCGAAAAAGTCGTCATGTGAACGCTCCCTTGAAGTACTGTAAATATTAATAACTATACTCTAGCTTTAAAGTAAACATCTATGCTTAAAATAGTCAATGAAATTTACTGAAGATGGGATTTGATTGATTTATGTAGATGGAAGTATCCATGATCATAAAATGTACAGTGAAGCATGCATAAGCCTATGGAATGCTCAGATAAGATGGTAAAACATTTCTGAGGGAATTTTTTACTTAAATTTAATTTATATTTCTATCCTTATTATTCAACTATATCATCTTGTATTATATAGTAAATAATCATCACTTCTCATTTCTTCTGATTTTTTTCCTATCAACCTTGCCCAGGTAAGGCCTAATCACAGCACACTACATTCTGAGAGTTGTCTTCCTTATCTGTGTTTGGCTGTCATTGTTTGCTTTTTGACCTTTGTTCTGCGATATGTTATTCTCCTATCTCCCCTTGTCTTCTTTTAAGCACACCTGCCACATTCTTTCTAAGTTGTGTTGCTTCTGTTCATCTTATCCATAATACATCACTCATCTATTTATGATAAAGGGGAATACTTTTAAAGAACACGGGTGTGGGACCCCTGCACAACCCCCCAAAGATAAAAGGCACAAAAACGGGAAGCGGGCCGGGATGAACCACATAAATTATAAATCTGCACTCTGAAAAAATTTGAAAACCAAAGAATGCTTTCTCTATTTCAAAGCTCCTTTCAATGACTATAATAACTGGTGTAGACAATTTTCTGAAAAAGATGTTAACCAGTTCTCCAACAGAATGTCCTTACATCCATTGTCTTGACTACCCAATAATAAACAACTCAGCAGTGGATAGGGACATTGCAAAAGATACATCTTTCGACACCAGAGACTTGATAAACTTCAGTTCTTTCAGAAAATATATGAGACCATACAATCAACAATTTGGATGCAGACCCACTAAAATTCTATCATTAAAATGTATGTTACAATGTTGTCCAAGAACATTAAAATAAACAGGTACATTTTAATCCTCAGATTATTTTTTCTAAGATTGTAACTTAGTAGGCCTTACCAAAGGCACTTACAGAATTATTGTGCTCCATGCTTAACGAGAATTCAACATAAAATTTATTGAGAGAACCATGCTCCCTACCCCAAAAAAGCAACCGAAAATTTTTAAATTTTTTAAAAGAACTGCATCTATCAAAAGGCCAGATAACTTTTTTATGATACGTGAAAACAACAAACATTTTTTTTTTATCAGTACCCTGGATTACACATCGAAAAAAGGGGGGTCTCTTGAAACCCTTCACATCAATATTGAAAATAAAACAAATTAATTCCACTCTGTTGGTTATTCCAACTTGGAATATCAGTCTCATCAAATGGAAAGAGATTAGTCCTTTTGAACAGAAATCTTTTCAAAGATGGATATCTGCCATGAGTCTAACCCAATCTTAAGAGCAGTGTTTCCACAGTACAACCTCCAAAGCAACTACTTTGGGAGATGATATGTACCCCAAAGAGCCCTGTAAAACCCCCAAAAACAAAATCCAGACTATGCCTACACAGGTTGATCATCAGGTACCCTTCTCTTATTTATCTTTAAACTTTTATGTTTTGCAGTTGAAACTCTAAGATTCAATATGTGAGTTAAACGGGTTTTCTCACCACAACAATTAGCTTTTAAAAGGGAAAAGTAAAGGAAGACTATTAGAAAATACATTGCTGTTTTGATTTTGCTTTGTTCAAAAGACTAAGGAGATTTTTTGTACTGCTAGTGTACACAAATTTCTCTAGAATACTGACTCTCTCTGTTCTCTCTCCTCTTTCTTTACTCCAAGCTGCCTGTCAACCATGTTGAGTCACGTCCTGCTAAGTCTTCTCTCCAGCATAGGAGCTTGATAAAATCTTTTTTTTAAACTTTTGGTAATAATCTTTTTTTTACCTTTTCCCTACAGTTTGAAGCTAATCATTTTTGTGAAAAAACCCCCTTTAGGTATGAGAAAATTAAATTCTAAGATGGGCAAATTTTCTCAAAAATTAGATTCGCCGGTTTGCCAAATTTTTTTGAAAAAGTTAGTTTGGGTCCGAATTACTTCGGGACAATCGCTTTTAAAAAAACAGCTATTTCCAGGCGCACAGAGCCTGTGGGTGCTGTAGTTTGTTGTGCCAGATAAATATGGGGGGGAGTTTGGGTTTTGGGTTTTCATAAATTTTGTGTTTTAGTATACACGCAATGACTGCCCCCACTTTAGAACCCGCTTCATTTATAAAATCCCGGGGGACTAAGAGGGCAAAAGACCAAAAAACTGAAGCGAGAATGTAGCCTGATAAAGTCATGGAACCCCACGGGAAAAAAACAAGTGAGGGCTACGACCACCATAGCGTAAAAAAAAACAGTAGTGGGTTACCGGAGCCACCACAGATCGCAGCACAAAAGGGGGGGACTCACAGCGGGATTCACCCTGCAAGACTACAGCACCCCTTTATCATCTCCCGGGCCATGGTTACCACACACTGGGCATACCCTTTCTCCCCAGATGACTTTGGGAAAACCCCCAGCCAAGATCGGTGGGTTTTGTCACACACAACCCCTTGTTGGATGGCCAGAAGAAGGTGGGGGCTCTCCCCTTTCCAAAAACCCCACCTATGCCCCGTTCGCTTCCCACAGCCAGAGAACTACTTGTGCTGTTCCCCCCGGGCACCAATCGTGGGACCAATATTTGAGGACGTGGGCAGCAAAGATGGGGGGAAGATATCCGCGCTTCTTCAGAAAGGGGCAAATATGATGAGAGAGTTGCAAGGGAGGTTATTTGCGAGCGGTCAGGTTTTGTACAGTGACACCTTTGAGGTAGGGCGGTGACAGGCAAACACTAATCATGTACCATCGCCATGGGAGCCGGGAGAAGCAGACGAGGCTGGGACAAGTTATTCGGTGCCCTAGTTAAACAAGGCATAAAGGGCCCCCCAAATGGAAAATCATCCCCCTCCATTCCTCCTTCTGCCCCCTTTTTCCCTGGGATAAAGTGGCGCGTACGGGGTTGCCTACCCTCGACTCCCTTTGTCCCCCCCGGGAAGATTCCGTTATCTCACATTAAATTTTGGGGAGAGGGGAGGAGAAGAAGGAGGCTTTGACAACAGAAAATTTGAGATCTTGGACAGTAGAGATTTAAAATGTTTGGGGGCCGGGAGTAAATTTTTGGTGTCACAGCATAATGGTTTTTTTTGAAAGAAAAGTGATGCTATAGGGGCCCAACCAACATGTACAAGGGTTCATCATTATCATAGGAGAATAGAGCAGCAGTTTCGTGTCAGGCATGGCCCCGTAATGGGGTAGTGGGGCCCGGGAATTCACAGGGGGGCAGCAGTGCGAGTTTGGGGAACCAAAGGGGCCACGTTTTAGACCACCCACTTTGCGGACTGAAAGTAGGGGGGTTGAACAAAAACTGTAGAATCAGTGGGCAGAAAGAAACCCTGACCGAGACCTAACATTGGCACCAGACCCTCATCAAACATCATGCATTGTCCCAAAAAGTGTTTCAGATTGGTGGTCCACCTGTCCCAACAGCTGTACCCCCAGGGCATGCCTCCCATTTCAGGCAGTCATGCTTCACCCCTCTGCCGAAGACAAATCCCTGTCTATTAAAACACTACCGGTCCAGAACTCCTGCTCCCGGCACTTGTTACCCAGCAGTCTTACCAGACAATTCCAAGAACAGCATAGCGTCTAGCCATCCCCAAGTGCAAACTGACCGTTTCCCTGTCCTGTTATGGTTTCTGTAGCCCCTTCCCTTTTTAAAATGGGGACTCTGCACCTTTTAAAGAAGTGGGGAGGAAATTTGGCATTCACTTAGCCATTGTAACGACATGGGGATTTGCTCCTCGGACCACCGCAAGCATGATAGCGGCCGCGCAGGACGGGTCTAAGTGGTCCCGGGTTTTTACCCGAGCCCCCGCAAGGAGGGTTTTACTTTCTCGGTGGGGGGTCCACCGGTCGCTACCCCCACGCACTAGCTTTAGGTGGGAGCCGGCGCAGCGAGGGACCGAATTTTAAGTGAAACTGTAGTCAAAGGTCAGGCCCAAAATCAGGGCAGCGGTGGGGATTCAAGGTCAGGTAATGTAGCAGAAGGTCGGGGACACGGCAGACGGAAATTAACAGGGGGAAATTGATGAACAGGGAAAAAATATATTTAAAAGGGGAAATTAATTTTAACAAGGGGGAAATTATGAATAGGAAAAAATATATTAACAGGGGGGGAAATTTTTGAAAGGGGGAAATTTATGAACAGGGAAAAATATTTAACAGGGGGAAAAATTTTTGAACGGGGAAATTGGGTGAACAGGAAAAAATATATTAACAGGGGGAAATTATTGAACAGGGGGAAATTATGAACGGTAACAGGGAGGGGGCCTCCCTTTTTCCACCGTTAATGGGAGGGCCTCCCCCTTTTTTTCCCCCCCTAAGGGGGGGGGCCCCCCCCTTTTTCCACCATTAACAGGGGAGGGCCCCCCCTTTTTCCACCATTAACAGGGGGGGCACCCCTTTTTTCCCAATAAAACAGGGGAAGGGGGCCCCCCCTTTTTTTTCCCCCTTAAAAGGGGAGGGCCCCCCCTTTTTCCACCCTTAACAGGGGGAGGGCCTCCCCTTTTTCCACCGTTAACTGGAGGGCCCCCCTTTTTCCACCGTAAAAGGGGAGGGCCTCCCCCTTTTTTTTACAAAGCCATTTTTTCACTTTGTCTTTTGCTTTTTTTTGTTTTGCCCCATTTCAGTTTTTTTACTGATTCAACCAAAAAATGGGCCCGAAAAAAATGGGGACCTAAAAAAATTTCCTGTAGTTAGGCTCCTCAGTTTAAGTTCCATATACGATTTTAACAAAATGGTGTAATGAAAAATGGATTCAAACCACCAGTTAGACTTCATGATGTTTGATTGTCACTGCTGTCCTCCCCAACGTCCTGGTATGCAGAGGCTTACCGCTCGCCAAAAAACCTCCCATGCTACTTTCCACATCAATAATGCAAAAGCGGGGGGGTCTGCCCCACCTCTTATTGCCAAAAAGTGCGACTGTCCTAAAATTTTTTCTTTTTGGGGTGTATAGTGGGGCTGGCCCAGACCCCATAGGAAAAACTCTGGCGAGGGAAACGATGGGACAGGGCGGGTTGAGGGCAGGGGAGGGGGCCCCTACCCGCTCCCGGGGGCCCGCCAACTAAGGTTTTGTCTGCGTTTCCCCCGCTCTTGGCTGGGGTTGTCAGATGTTCTGGAGGAAGTAAGACCTAGTAAACCAATTTAAGAACCATTTTTTTTGCTGAACAACACCGGTCGCTAGATGACATGGGAGTTCGGCCCCAACAGTACCCCGCGCCGTCCCCCTTGCTGTGCGTGACCTTGTCGCTCCAGGAAGTTTTTGCCACTGCCACTCAAAGGAAGAGCCTGCCCCCTCTCTGTCTACATACCCGTTTGTTCTAAAAAAAGTATAGATCTGTTTAATACTATATGTAAAAAAGTCCCCCCGGAATCAGCTGTTATTAATAAAAAAAAAAAGAGTGACAAAACATTCATTTTAAATTACACCATTTAATTGTCAGTGGGCACAAATAGAGAAATTTTTTACAAAAAATTGGGGGGGGGGCTTAAAAAAAAGATCCAAGTCTGGACAAGGAAATTAAGGAATTTCCCCTATGACACAAGGGGGGGCACCCAACTTTTGAGACCTTTTAGTTAAAGTCTTTGTCCCCTCAAAAGCTCTCCTTTTACACACGCGGTCCATACAAGGGTTTTTTTCCCCGTGGAATGTGTGGCTTGCCCAATAGGTAAACCAAAGGTGTTCTCGACCATGGGGGGTGAACCGGGGTTCAAAAATTGCCATTTAATTTCAGTAAACGAGAAATTTTATATATTTGGCCAATGCCCCTTGGGTAAAATCTAGTAGGGATTAAAGACACCGAGTAAAGTACGCACAAAGAACATTGAGGGTATATAGCAGCAAAAGAGGAATCCTGGGCCCCAATTTTAAAACCTCCCCCGGGACTTCCGAGATATCACAATGGGACCCGAAAGGGGTTTTAAAAAATATGGGGATTTACCGGGGTGCATTAGGGATTCGTGGTGGCAATCAAGCGGTGTCTAGAGAAAGGAAGCCAGATGGATCTAAAACTAAATGCAGACCCCAGAGGGGCTTAATGAAAAATTAAGCTTTTCACCCTTCCTTTAAATACATTTTTGTTCTCTCTTGGCCCCCTGGTGTTGAGTCCTGTTTTAAATCTGATGTAAATTACATACAATAATACCGATTGGATTTCTTTATTTTTCTTCATCATCACCTTTTTAATTGTTTTTTAACTGCTCTTTTTCTGTGCTTTGCTCCCTCTAGGGAAAGAACATCTTTTGTGAACACTACATCTTTAAATGCTCATAATATTTTGTGAATGAAAGTATATAACTATTTGTTATTGCTAATACTGCTTTGTCTCGAATAACCTGCAATTGTGGATTAGTAAGATTACTGATAGGTCGTGTCGTTCGAAATGTAAATGATTTGGGTTTGGATACAATGTGCAATAATGATGCAGTAGATAGGTTTCTAGGGACAGTCCTATTGGTGGTGGTTTCTAGTGTAAAGGGCAGTAGCCTTCGATGCTCACTGATATAGTATTTTAAGATGCAATACCTGAGTGATGTCCGCGAGTGCGCATGCTCCGTGTGGGGATTCCGGCATCTGTCTCCGTCGCTCCGGCGTCTTGACGCGCTGTGTGCATGTCCGGAAGTTTCGTGCTTCTGAGACTGCGCATTGACGTGTGACTGCCAGAAGTGGGGCAGTGGTTGGCCGCTCCTTTCGAACACAGCACATGCGCCGGATACGCACACAAGGTGTACGGTAATCATAGGTAGAGTATTTAAAGAGTGAGGGAGCTAACCAGTTATACCTCCTGAGGAAGCGAGGAGGAACGCGAAACGTACGTCGGGGTGCTGGCCCTTATATTTCGGTACGAATCCGGTATTAACCTCTTATGGTCCTTATGTATTATAGGCACAGGGAGCATACATAGTAGATGAACACTAAGAAAACAATATTATTATGTTTATATGCATTTCTAATACCATATATGTGTATTGAACACTATGCATGTATGCACCTGTGTTATTTAACATATTGTATACTATTGGAGATACATCTATGTACCATTTCATATGTTGAATACTCATGACATACGGGATCTATACATAACAGTATATAAAATGACATCGTGTTATAATCAATATAATTAGGATTTGTTATGGGCCTGCAATTTATTTGGGGTTTGAATGTTCACCTCTATCTCTTTTTTTAATAATATGTTTTAAATTGTGATATAAATAAAGATATAATGCTAACCTTTGAATACATACTCTCTACATGTGTGTTTTTTGCTTAGTGTAATCAATGGAGAGTGGTCTGAGTAAGATAATAGGCCATAATGAGAATAGGCCGTATTACCTGACTAAATCTGGACATTTCTCAATATTTATAAGACTCTGTTTAATGAAGATATCTGTATATGATAAATACACACCCTGTATTTGACTCCAAATTAACCCACTAACAAGCTTGGGTAACCCTTGGATATAAATTGCACTCCACAAATGGCCAGGAAAAATTTACTTGTATGTGCCGTTTAAAAACACTGTGTGTTTTACTGAATATAAAAGCAAAAACAGGCTTAATTAACCTTCGGATGTGAATTATGCTACAGGCAAAATTACTTCTTTGGCGGTTAAAAAGAACGTTTCTTTTACTGAATACAACTGCAGAAAAAATTTTAGTTAACCCTTGGAGTAAATTGTGCAAAAAATTGTTTTCCAACAATTACCACTTTGTATAGTTAAAACCGTGTTTTTTTAGGCACACAACTAGAGAAAAACCGAATTAATTTTTGGATATAAAATTAGCACACAAAATTTTTCTTTGGGGCGGTGAAAAAGAACTTTCTTTTCTGAATACAACTGCAAAAAATACTTATTTAAACCCCTTTGGATGTAAATTGCGCAAAGAAATGTGCTGAAACAATTACCAGCTTTGTACGTTTTAAAAAAACGGCGTTATTTTAGGGAACACAACAAAGAAAAACCGTAATTAACCTTGGGAATGAATTTTTCTCAGAAAAATTTCTTCTTTGGTGTGAAAAAGAATTTTCTTTTACTAAATACAACTGCAGAAAAATACTTATTTAAACCCTTGGATGTAAATTGCGAAAAAAAATGTGCTGCCAAAATTACCACTTGTAGCGTTTTAAAAAATGGCGGGGTTTTTTAAAAACACAACAAAAAAAAAACTCGAAATTTAAACCCTTCGATATAAAATTATGCTACAGGAAAAAATTTTTTTTCCTTTGGCGTTAAAAACACTGTTTCTTTTAGGACCACAACAGCAAAAAACGAACAACCAAAAATTAAGGTATTTGGTTTGAAAAAACGCTGTTTTTTTTAACGAATACAACAAAACAGGCTTAGATCCCCTTTGGGACATATAACCCTTGGACATTCAATGTCTCAAAAACTGAGCAATAGCATTAAAATGTATATCACTGAATTGGACCACACTGGGACTTCAGTTCCAAAACCCCACAAAATCAAAATAGAATGACGAGAAGCAGTCTCGAGACAGCTGTACACCCCCCCAAAAATCTCTTTATAAAAGGAGTTCTTTAGAATGAATACCATGATCAGCAGCGGCAGCAGTCTACCCGTACATAGCACAGTGATATCGGTGTTGATCTTGGCAGCGTCGCGCCCGACCTTAATATAAGTGGCTGTGACATCACAGAATCCCTGCCGGTTCCCTGATTGGCTTCATCTCTGCACTATGTCAATGAAGGCAACGCCTTTCTTCCTCCACATACTTCTTTGCCCATGTACCGCCATGTGCTCGCAGCCATTTTTAAACAATTAAAACAACGCTTCGTTCCCCCACGAAATTCACCCAAACTTCTACGTCGTTCAAATCGAAGTTTTTCCATAATGTTCTAAACGAATTCCACTTCGTTAGAATCAATTCGCCCATCTCTAATTATATCCCATCTCTTCTCTACTCTTTATCCTTGTAATATAACTCCTGACACCAGTGTCGGACTGGGGGGTCTGGGGCCCACAGGGGAGTTGATCTTGGGGTCCCCCCTACTGTACATGAAAATATTACCGCCTCTCTGGGACCATAAATGGCCCCCCCCACATTTTTTACCACATAATACAGTGTGCAAAACAGAACTGTATTGTGGTAGTAAAAATCAAGAGAGTCACACATATGTCAGTCTAACAAATCATAGACAAACAAGCCGGCTAAGAATCTCCATCCATAGTCCCCCTTTCCACCCACATACAATATCCCCCTCCACACCCACATACAATATCCCCTCCACCCACATACACTATCCCTCCACCCACATCACAAAATCCATCCCCCTCCACCCACATACAAAATCCCCCTCCAACCCACATACAATAACCACCTCCAACCCACATGACAATATCCCCCTCCACCCACATACAATATCCCGCTCCACCCACATACACTATCCCCTCCACCCACATGCAATATCCCCCTCCGCCCACATACAATAACCCCCTCCACCCACATACAATATACCCCTCCGCCCACATACAATATCCCCCTCCACCCACATACAATATCCCCCTCCACCCACCAACCAAATCCCCCACTCACCCCACAATTACAATATCCCCCTCCACCCCACAAACAATATCCCCCTCCACTCCACATTACAATATCCCCCCCACCCACATCCAATATCCCCCTCCCCACCCACAAACAATATCCCCCTCCGCCCACAAACAATTTCCCCCGCCGCCCACATGCACTATCCCCTCCACCCACATACAAAATCCCCCTCACCCACATACAATATCCCCCTCCACCCTCATAACAATACCCCCTCCACCCGCATACAATATCCCCCTCCACCCCCATACATAACCCCCTCCCCCGCATACAATATCCCACCCTACCCATCCCCTCATACAATATCCCCTCGCCACCCCCGCATACAAATCCCCCTCCACCCCCATACAATACCCCCCCACACCCGCATACAATATCCCCCTCCACCCTCATACAATATCCCCCTCCACCCGCATACAATACCCCCCTCCACCCGCATACAATATCCCCCCTCCACAAACACAATATCCCCCCTCCACCCGCATTTCAATAACCCCCTCCAACCCGCATACAATATCCCCTCCACACCGCATACAATATCCCCTCCATCCCGCATGACAATATCCCCCGCCGCCCGCATACAATATCCCCCTCCGCCAGCATACAATATCCCCCTCACGCCCACCATACAATATCCCCCTCCGCCAAATACAATACCCCCTGCCCCCCACATACAATATCCCCCTCCGGCCCACATACAATATCCACCCTCCGCCCACAACAATATCCCCTCCGCCCACATACAATATCCCCCTCCCGCCCACAGACAATATCCCCCCCCCCCCCACGCGCCCACCAAACATATCCCCTCCACCACATACAATATCCCCCTCCTACCCCACATAACAATATCCCCCTCCACCCGGCATACAATATCCCCTCCACCACTCATACCACTAACCCCTCCACCCGCATACAATAATCCCCCCACCCACATACAATATCCCCCACCACCCCATACAATATCCCCCTCCACCCACATGACAATATCCCCCTCCACCCCCAGACAAAATCCACCTGCACACACAAACAATATCCCCTCCACCCAAAACAATATCCATCTCCATGTTTCCTTGGTCACGCAACCTCACCCCCTTCTAAAAATAAACACCAGCAAGAAAGTAAAAGTGTAACTCCTTATCACAAGCTCGCGGTCATCAGGGACACAATGTACGCTGGCATTCACCGGCGCCGATATAACCTACAACACCGCATAAAGATACCATATAGAGGTCAGAACTACCAACTCAGGTATAACCTACAAGACACCCGCCGATATAGATAACCACATAGATGTCAACACCAGCTCAGGTCACATCACATACAGTGAATACAGCACTGATTCCAATATAGAATGTAAAATCAGGGACTCACCGAGACGTCCAATCTGATGAGTCCGTTCTCTTCTCATCTAGTCGTTCCGATACCCTTTCTTCTGCATCCGTTTCCCACACCGCCATGATGACTTGTCCCCGCCGACGAATCATCCCTTGCAAGACATATACACACAAATATCTTCAAATCCCCAATTATCAGCACCGTCTTATCTTATTCGCACCTCTGTACAAACTACCCCTGGGTGGGAGAGCAGGTACAAGGCCATAACTTAGAGCATGGTATCCTAAGGGGGTTGAGGGTGGGGAGACGACTAAGTCCCTGCAGATAAATCTAAACTATTGGCTGGCAGCGCTCTCAAATTATATTACCCTAGGTAGTAGACAATACCCTAGTAGGTAGGCAAATAGGCATGACCCCCAGTCTGTAGGTAGGTGGTTTTCTCCCAGTTAGGTAAGCTGTAGGTAGTTAGGGTCCCTTTATATAGGATGCAAGCAGTTAGGACCCCTTTAGGTAGTATTACAGGCAGTTAGGGCTTCCCATGAAGTATTATACATGCAGTTAAAGCCTCTTATAGGTAGTTCGCAGGCAGTTAGGTCTCCATAGGTAGTATACAGGTAGTTAGGGCCCCCTTTAAGCTAGTGTCAGGTAAGTCAGGCCCCCCCATTAGCTACTGTGGAGGTAGTCAGGGCCCTATTAGTATTTAGGTAGCCAGGGCCTCCCCTGTAGGGTATTCAAAGCGTTTTTTTTTTAGTTTTTTTTATTTTTTATATTTTTTTTTTCTTTTTTTTTTTTTTTGTTTTTTTTAGTTTTTTTATTTTTTTTTTTTGTTTTTGTTTTTTGTTGTTTTTGTTTAGTTTTTTTTTTTGTTATTTTTTTATCCTTTAGGTAGCCAGGCCCCATTGTATGTCAGGCCCCCCAGTATGAAGTAAGGGCCCCCAGTAGGTAGTTTAGGGCCGCCCTGTAGGTAGTTAGGGCCCCTGTAGGTGACCAGAGGGCCCCTTTTGTTTATCCAAGGGCCCCCCTAGGTATCCAGGGCCCCCTGTTGTAGTCAGGGCCCCCCATAGGTACCCAGGGGCCCCCTTAGGTACCAAGGGGCCCCCCTTGTAGTCAGGCCCCCCTTGTAGTCAGGGCCCCCCTTTAGGTAGCCAGGGCACCCTTTGTATGCAGGGTCCCCTTGGTAGCCACATCCAGGGCCCCCCTTTATGTAAGCCAGGGAACCGCTTGTAGTCAGGGCCCCCTTTGTAGACAGGGACCCTGTAGGGTAGCCAGGGACCCCATGAATTGAGGGCCCCTTTTGTAGTCAGGGCCCCCCTTTTAACCAGCCCCCCATTTGTAGCCAGGGGCCCCCTTTAGTGTAGCCAGGTGGCCCCTTTGTAGGCCAGGGACCCCTTGTAGTGAGGCCCCTTTGTTAGTCCGGGCCCCCCTTTTTAAACCAGGCCCCCTTTGTAGCCAGGGCCCCCTTTCGGGTAGCTCATGGTCCCCCCTGTAGCCAGACCCCCCTTGTAGCAGGGAAACCCCCTTCTAGCCAGGGACTCCCCTTTAAAGTCAGGGAACCCCCTTGTAGCCAGGGAACGCCCCTTGTTAGTCCAGGCCCCCCCCCCCCTTGCATTCAAGGGACCCCTTGTAGACAGGGCCCCCCCCTTGCAGCCCAGTGGCCCCCCCTATGCAGTCAGGGCCCCCCCTAGCAGCCAGGGACCCCCCTTGGTAGCCAGGTACCCCTTTAAGCCAGGGACCCCCCTGTGTACCAGGGACCCCCATTAAAGCCATGACCCCCCTTTATAGCCAGTGCCCCCCTTGTAGCCAGGGCCCCCCTTGTAGCCAGGGCCCCCCTGGTAGCCAGGGCCCCCCTTGTAGCCAGGACCCCCCTTGTAGCCAGGGACCCCCCATGTAGCCAGGGACCCCCCCCCCTTGCATCAGGGCCCCCCCTTGCAGTCAGGGCACCCCATGCAGTCAGGCCCCCCCTTAGCAGCCCAGGGACCCCCTTGTAGCCAGGGGACCCCCCTTTATAGCCATGGACCCCCCCCTTTATACCAGGACCCCCTTGTATCCATGGAACCCTATCTGGAACCATGGAACCCATAGAAGCCAGGGCCCCCCCGCCCCCCTTGGCAGTCAGGGACCCCCTGTACCAGGGTGTCGCCCCATGCAGCAGGGCCCCCCCTTGCAGTCAGTGCCCCCCCTTGCAGCCAGGGCCCCTTTAAAGCCATGGACCTCCCCTTGTAGCCAGGGACCCCCTTTAATAGCCAGGGGACCACCACTTTATATCAGTGCCCCCCATGTAGCCAGGGACCCCTTGTAGCCAGGGCCCCCTGGTAGCCAGGGACCTCCCCTTGTATTCAGGGACCCCCTTGTTAGACCAGGGACCCCCCTTGGTAGCCAGGGACCCCCCTTGTAGCCAGGCCCCCCCCCCCCTTGCAGTCAGGGGACCCCCATGCAGCCAGGGCCCCCCCCATGCAGTCAGGGCCCCCCTTGTCAGTCATGGGCCCCCCCCTTTCAGCCAGGGTACCCCCTTTATAGCCAGGGACCCCCTTGGTAAGCCAGGGACCCCCTTTATATGCCAGTGACCACCCTTTATAGCCTGTGCCCCCTTGTAGCCAGGACCCCTTTAGCCAGGGCCCCCCTTGTTGCCATGGACCCCCTAGTAGACCGGGGACCCCCTTGTAGCCAGGGACCCCCCTTGTAGACACGACCCCCATGTAGCCAGGCCCCCCCGCCTTGCAGTCAGGGGACCCCCATGTAGTCAAAGCCGCCCCCCCTTGCAGTCCAGGGGACCCCCTTGTATTCATGGCCCCCGCCTTGCAGTCATGTCCCCCCCTTGCAGCCCAGGACCCCCATGTAGCCAGGTACCCCCAAGTATCCATTGGACCCCACCGCCCTTTAATAGCCAGGGACCCCCTTGTAGCCATGGCCCCCCCAGTGTAGCCATGACCCCCTTGTAGCCAGGGCCCCCCTGTAGCCAGGGACCCCCCATTACCATGGACCCCCCTTGTATCTCAGGGACCCCCGCCTTTCAGCAGGGACCCCCTTTATAGCCAGGTGCCCCCTTGAAGTCAGGGCCCCCTTTTAGTCAGTCCCCCCTTTGTAGCCAGTGATTCCCCCCTTGTATGGCCAGGGACCCCCCTTGAAGCAAGGGACCCCCTTTATAGCCAGGCCGCCCCCCCCTGTAGTCAGGTCCCCCGTTATAGCCAGGGACTCCCTTGTAGCCAGGTGACCCCCTTGTAGCCAGGTGACCCCCCTTGTAGTCAAGGTCCCCCTTTGTAGCCAGGACCTTTGTAGCCTGCCCGTCCTTGTAGCCAGGGACCCCCATGTAGCCAGGCACCCCTTTGTACCAATGTACCACCCATTATAGCCAGGGACCCCCTTGTAGTCAAGAGGCCCGCCTTGAAGCCAGGACCCCCCTTGTAGATAGTTAAAAAAAAGAAAAAACTACAAACAGCCACTTACCTCTCTGGCTCCTGCTCCGGCCGCTCCGAGCTGCCGCCGGCCTCCTGCTGCAACTGTGCATAGGCGCGCGGTGGAGAGACGTCACCCAGCGCCGCCTACGTCACAAGTAGGGGCCGGTGCCCTTCAGCTTAAGGCATAACGCGTTCACCTGCCGGGAGAGCAGCGGAGCGCAGCGCTAGTGGCGCTGCGCTCCGCTGACACCGCGCCGCCCCGGGAGGCGGGGACCTTAGTCCCCAATACCCGGGCCGGTCTCTGAGCGCGCGGGACGCAGGGCCCGAGCGCACAGGGCCCGGATGCGCAGACGGGCCCCGGGGAGCGACGGCACTGCCTCCGGGGCCCACAGCGGCTCGGGGGGGCCCACCGGGGGATCCCCCGGTCCCCCGGCGGCCCAGTCCGAGCCTGCCTGACACAATACATCAGATCACACTCAAAAATCCTTGGCATAGAAAAAAATAGGTTAGAACATACCACATGGACAATCACAAATTTCTTACTTGTCATAGTTTCTAATCCAATTTTAGCATTCTCCAAATTTTTAAAGTCTTTTCAAATATCCAACTTAAAATATACTTGGAAAAATCAGAAGCAATTTGTTTCAATATTTTTTCCTACTGCAGTATCTATATTAAACATGCCATACCCTTTCACTGGCCACAAAAATACATTACGTACCTTGGAGCTAAAATATGGCACAAAGGGGCAAATTTATACCAACTTAACTACACCCACTTTAGAGACCACTGAGTGCTTTCAATTTTGAGCAACAATGTTTACCTCTTTACATGGAGAAATAGTTTAGTTGAGAGTATGATCCTTCCCACGAAAAACTACATTCTTTGAGACCCACATTTTTAAATAAGACTGAAATGTGAACAATCCTAAAATTAGTTTCCCTACTTCTTTTGTACTAAAACTGTTAGAAGTTCTTTGGGCCCACCAGAAGAAATTATTTTAAGGGTCCCTGCTTGATCTATTCAGTATGTGATATCCACTATTAAGAACTTTATTTAATCCAATCTAAAGGTTTAGTTTCACTATATTGATAAGTTTTAAACATAAAGGCCAAGGTAAATAAAGACTAATACCAATTAATCAATACTGTAAGGAGAAGGAATATCCACGGCACTCACTAGATCATAAAATCTTCTTTTATTACAGCAACTTGTTATACACGTGGGACAGAATACATGATACGTCCTCACAAAGACAAGTGACGTCTGTTTCGCGCACAAACACGCTTCCTCTAAGCCTCACGGAAGCACGTTTGGTCAGGATGGTGGCATTAGTCACTTTCGCACATTATCAGTAAAACAGGAGCTTGTTTATCTATATTATTGACAAGCTCAAACCCTTTTGACTTCTATAGCCTTTTGCCTTATTGCTTACACCCTTCTGTTCACAATGTCTGTCTAACAGACTCAGCTAGAAATAGCAGAGCTGATTTGCCAATCACTTCAATAGAACCACCCACAGCCTAACCAGGAAGTAAGAGCATGAAGCTGGCTGTGAAGAGCAGGCTCTGTGAAACAGCATGGTAAGAATACCCCTTTAAGTAAGTATTGCACATGCTGAGTTTAATAGGTTACTTGGTGATTGGTTCTTAGTCAAAACCATATGAGTTTGTCTTCTTTTAAACATAAAGGGTACATGGATTGATGAGTCTAAAATGGAAAAACAGCAAGAGTAAGCTACATTAACCTTCTTCCTACCAGCTGGGTTCCATTCGGACCCCACTCGTATAACCTCTTGGGCTACTCTTGGGTTACTGTGTTTGACGTTCTGGCGTTTAATGAGTTTGTTTGCTAGACCCTTTTATGTCATGCATGTGATTTATTTTTCCAATCAGACCTTAGATAGAAATTTAAATAAAATTTTTTCTTCTGGGGTCCAAAAAGACCATAAACTGAATACTGTTCGCCTGTGCCTTTTTAGCTGCGTTGGACTGGCACTGCTGCTGTTCACACTCTGTAAATAGTAAAATTTATCATTGGAAATGTTTTTCAGTGATTGTTGGCCAAAAAAGTAAATTTGCCCACTTCATAGTCAGATACAAATTGTCGGGAATGTGTGCCAGCAAACATAATGACACTGAGTAGCCCTTTTACGTTGAAATAATACAGCATTAGGCCTATAGCCCACACAGTTCAGGAGCCTTAATTAAAAGTCTATAATGTAGCTTAATTATTTTTTTATTAGCTCATTTTATGACTATTTCAGCAGAATTCAGTAATTAGAAAGCCTGTCATGTTGGTTTGAATAGTTATTGATGAGATTATATATATCATGACATTATAGATATATATATATATATATATATATATATATATATATATATATATGACTTAAATAATGTATGTATGTATAATATTGCCTCGGCGACCGAAGTCACACAGGGGAGGAACTGCTCCGCGTCATGCAGCAAGAAATCGATGTGTGGCTTTCTCCGCGCCAACTGCAAATCAGAACCATGGTAACGGACAATGGGAGGAACATGGTGTTCGCGCTGCACCGAGGAGGGATGGTCCATGCGCCCTGCATGGCGCACGTTTTTCAATCTGGTTGTGAAAGGGTTTTCCTGAAGTCTTCAACGATCTTCAGAAGATTCGAAAATGGCCAGGAAACTGTGCATGCACTTCATCCATTCCTACAAAGCCAGGAACACCCTCCTCGAGTTGCAGCGGTAGAACGGCCTCCCCCAACACACGGCCTCCCACCCGTTGGAATTCCAGCCTGCACATGTTGGACCGACTGTATGAACAGAGAAAGGCCATTAACGATTTTTTGATGATCCAGGCGGACAGGAGTACCCCCCTGTGTAACTTGATGTCAGCCAGTGCAGCTTATGCGTGACACCTCCCGTTTGTTGAGGCCATTTGAGGAGACCACGTTATTTGTTAGTGCCGGGGACTAGGGATGAATAACGTCATCCCATGCTTCATGTCCTGGAACAGATGCTGAAAAATCTGTCTGGGCAGGGACTGGAGACGTGGCGACTACATCTCGCGACCACATGAGTCCGGTGGGGATGAAATGGAGGAGGAGGAGGGGACATTGGAGCAGAACATTGTCTGGTGAAATGAGTGGTTTTTCTACCCAGGTGACAAGAGAGGAGGAGCAGGAGCAGCTGAAGGAGGTAGATGGAGATGAGGAAGACGAGGCAGATGACCCCCAAGCACCGTGGCAGTATACAGTGGAGATGGAGGGAGGTAGCCCTCGGAGTCACTTGTGCAGATGGCCCCCAGCATGCTGATTTGCCTGGCTAGTGACAGCCGAATAGTCAGCATCCGGCAGAGGGATGACTTCTGGCGCTCCCCCCTATTGGACCCTCGCTACCGGTCCAAAATGGGGGCCTTTTTTCCCCGCTATTGAGAGGAGGACAAACTCAAATACTATAAAGGGGAAAACCTCCATAGTCAGTTGGCCGCTGCCTATGTGCGGAATCGTCCCTCCTCTGACAGGTCTGACCGGGGGGTTCTTCAGCGCTCACGTACTACTGCCGTGGCTGCCAGGGGAAGGTGGGGGGGTCGAAGGGAGTACCAGCTCCATCAGCAGTAACCTAAGTCTGGAGTCACTGATGAGCAGCTTCTTCACCCGCCGAGTGAGGAGGGCAGTCGCCAGCAGCAGCAGCAGGACCTGGAGCAGACCCTGAACCAACAGGTGGTGGCCTACTTTGGACAGCACTCTGCCACCCCAGTTAGAAATCCAAATGGACTACTGGGCAGCCAAACTCGATGTGTGGCCGCAACTTGCCGAGTTTGCAGTGGAGAAGCTGTCCTGCCCGGCCAGTAGTGTGGCATCAGAGCGGGTGTTCAGTGCGGCGGGGGCCATCGTTACCCCAAGGAGAACCCGCTTGTCCACGGGAAATGTGGAATGACTGACCTTTGTCAAGATGAATCAGGCGTGGATCGGCCAGGATTTCCACACACCAATGACTTAGGCGTCAGACTACATCAGCCATGACGCCTCACGAAAACTGTGAGAAATGAGTCTGGGTTCAAACTACCTGCCTCAGCCACTATTCTGATGCCGCCACCCGCCTGATGCTACACATCTGCTGACAGTTTCTCCATCTGCCACCAACCATCTTTACCAGGGACTGGTATTGCCACCCACCTCCACACTCTGTCATTGTGCCACTTTATGACCTCATGCTGCTGCTGGCTGTGCTGGTGCCGTGACATCCACACTGTGTCATTGTGCCACTCTCTGACCTCACTTGCTGCTGCCGTGACCTGCACCTGTGTCATTGTGCCATGTCGAACTCATGCTGTGCTGTGGCTCTGCCTGACCTACACACTCTGTCATTTGCCACTCTGTGGCCTATCTTTTTGCACCCTAGAATGTCATTGCTGCCACTGTCTGACCTCAGCTGCTGCCGCTTCACCTCACTCTCTGTCATGCACTCTGTGCTACGCCAGTTTGTGCCACTCCAATGTGATGTGCCACTGTCTGACCTCATGCTGTGCTGTGCTGCTGCCGTGACTACAACTGTGTCATTGTGCCACTGTCTGACCTCTGCATGCTGCTGTGCTGCGCCGTTCACCTCCACTCTCTGTCATTGTCCACTCTGTGGCCTACGCAGTTTTTGCCACCTCCAGAATGTCATTGTGGCACTGTCTGACCTCATGCTGCTGCTGTGGCTGCTGCCGTGACCTCACACTGTGTCATTGTCCCACTCTGTGCCTACTCCTGTTTTGCCACCTCCAATGGTCATTGTGCCACTTGTCCTGACCATCATGATGCTGCTGTGGCGGGCTGCCGTGACCTCCACACTGTGTCATTGTCCACTCTGTGGCCTACTCCTGTTTTTGCCACCTCCAGAATGTCATTGTGCCATGCTGACCTCATGCTGCTGCTGTGGCTGCTGCCATGACCTCCACACTGTGTCATTTTGTGCCACTGTCCTGAACCTCTGACTTGCTGCTGTGGCTGCTGCCGTGACCTCCACACTGTGTCACTGTGCCACTGTTGACTCATGCTGCTGCTGTGGCTGCTGTGTGACCTCACACTTGTCATTGTGCCACTGTCTGACCTCATGCTGCTGCTGTGGCTGCTGCGTGACCTACACACTCTGTCATTGTGCCACTGTCTGACCTCATGCTGCTGCTGCTGGCTGCTGATGCCAGTGACTACACACTCTGTCATTGTGCCACTGTCTGACCTCATGCTGCTGCGTGCTGCTGCCGTGACTACACACTGTGTCATTGTGCCACTGTCTGACCTCATGCTGCTGCTGTGGCTGCTGCCGTGACCTACACACCTGTGTCATTGTGCCACTCGTGGCTGTCATTCCTTGTTTTTGCCACCTCAGAGATGTCATTGTGCCACTGTGACCTATTGCTCTGTTTGCGCGCACCTCCAATTCTGTCACTTGTTGCCATCTGTGGGCTCTACGCCGTTTTCCACTTCTCAATGTGCATGGCACTTGTACTCCGGCAATTTCAGCTTCCCGCTCAGTTTTTTGGTCAGTTTTGCCCTCTTAAGTGCCCAGGGAATTTTATAGTGAAGCGATTCTAAGAGCGGTGGCAGTCATCTGCGTGTCATACTAAAACACAACATTGTACGAAGACAAAACCAAGCTCCCTCTGCATATTTAAGCATGGCACAACGTTCTACAGCACTCTGCAGGCTCTGTGCAACCTGGAAATAGCTGTTTTTTAACGTGATTCGTCCCGAAGTAATTCGGAACGAAGTTATTTTTTGCCGAGAAATTCGGCGAAGTGAACGAAACGAATTTCGGGAAATTCGCCCATCTCTAGTCCCCTCCTTTTGGGAACTCAGACAAGTCTATCCATAGAACAATGGCTTGTCAATGGTGAAGAGATCTACCACCTGGATAAGATTGTGGTACTTTCCTCCTGATGATACTGACAATTTCAACAGACCTGGAGACCCCGGCAAATTTTCTTAACCTCTGATATTGTTGTTTCCAATGAGTACAAATGTAACCAAGAGGCTATAAGTTAATGTGGTATATTTTCATCTCTCTGATATCTTCTCTTCCCATTCCCTCCCCTCCTTTTCTGTATTTGTTTTAATTTGTAACATTTTAAATGAACTTTAGAAACAATTTATGGCATAACAATCTCTATATTTATACTATTTTGATGCCATTTTCAGTCTTCAGTTGGTCACAATTTGTGCAGTAAAGAAATGATGACTGTAAATTTCATGAACTGTTGTCAGTTCAATAGGTATAAATTGTCTGTGTATTACAGGTCTGTATTTTTTTTTTAATGCAGAACTGAATTTTTTTCACAGATCAATTTGGTAATTTTAACTTCATGGTGTTATGCAGAATATTTTCTTTAAAATTTTTTAATCTCTAGTATTTAGTTATTACTAGAAGAAAAAGTGAAATGTGATTAGCTAAAGAGAAACACACTTAGTTTGGTAGTTTGATGGAGCATAACAAATCATAGATCTGTTGAAATGCCTGGGCAATGCTTGGTAGTATGAAACACTACAGTGTCTGGTAGTATGAATGCTGAATAATAAAGACCTTTAAAATTGACATATTTTAACCAATGCCATCAGAGATTTTTTACTTTCCAAACTGAACGACACGACAGAAGTAAAATGAAATGTATAAAGTGTTCCATTGACAATCCTTTTGATGGAATCTCCTAATAGCTGTTTTCTCTGTAGTTACAGTAAAATACCTGTCTTTTTAGCATTTAGATCTGAACCACTGAACTGATATTTGAGCTGTCCCAGTGGAGCCTGATACATACATACAGTCTTCTCTTGATCTTGTCTTCAGGAAAGGGTAATAGTGCTTTTAATTTCAATTCAGACCACAAATGTCAAAAGATGAAAGCGATTGCTTCCTGTTTGGAGAAAATGTTTCCCATTTTGGCACAACAAACTCATTGTTATTTATGAACTACCCAAGAAGAACACGAAGTTAAATTCACAGTTAATAAAAAGATACACATGGTATCTGGGATATTTTATGAATTCCCTCTTTTACAGTTTGTGAGCTAAGAATATATCCCAACCCGTAAAATATCCCAGACTGTAAAGTAAATGATATAACTGTTTGTGTTTATGGCAAAATAGTCCTATTACAAGGCAACACACTCTGTGAAGTATAAATTATTTTGCAGCTCCACTGTGAGTCAGTGTAGTGAAATGTGCAAGAAAATGATAAGGCTAATGTAGAAATCCATTTAAAAACACTTACACAGAACACAGAATTATTTCAGGTTCAGTGCAACAAACGAGATTAAAATAATCTATCTCTTTAACACACATGCTTTACAACCAGCAATGCAGGTTTAAGTAAAATCATTGAAGAGTATCTATGGCTCTGGAAACTATTACTTCCTTTAAATGCTTCCCTTTGAGCCTTACTTACTTCTGTTCTGCTCTATATTGCTAAGAAACAAAGGTGTTTCAATTCCAGAAGCCAAATAAATGCTGCTTGACTAGATCGTTAAGGTAAATAAATGAGCACCAATTTCATGGTTTATAAGTATGTGCAGAAATCAGTTATATTTGTATCTGGGCAGTGGAGATTTATGATTAAGCAGTAAAATTACAAACTTATGCACAGCACATATACATTGCATGTATAACATTATGGTGGAGTTACAATCACCAGCAGAAAAAAAACATTGGAGTGGGAAGTAGCATGTAACAGTTCTCAATTATTTATATGAAATGTAAACTGCCTTCAATACATTGAAATATCTTTAGATATATGCCTCATTTCGGGGTTCCTGTTTACATACCCCTCTTACTTTATCTTCAACAATATGCAACAACATGCAATATAGAGGCAAAACAAGTAATTCTTTAAACTCTTTATTAGAGATGGGCGACTCGATTCTAACGAAGTGGAATTCGTTTTAGAATATTCAGGAAAACATCAGGTTCGTAACGAAATCGAACTTGTGGGTGATCCGGAACGAAGTGTGCTTTTCATTGATAAAATGGCTGCGAGCACATGCGTTACATGGGGCAAAGCACTCTGGGAGGAAGAAGGGCATAGCTGCATGACATGTGCAGAGATGAAGCAAACAGAGACCGTGGCTGGGAATCTGTGACGGTACACCGCACTAATAAGACGAGCGCGCCGCTGGGAGCTCACACTCTCTCACAGTACTGAACAGGGAAGGTGCTGCTGCGGGTGATAGCGCTTTCTGAAGAACTGATTTTTACACAGCGATTTTTGTGGGGTGTCTCAGCTTGTCCTCAGAGACGTTCTCTGAATGTCTTCTATTTCTGATTTTTTTGTAATGGATCTGAAATCCAGTGTGCGTCCACTGCATCTGCAAAAACAATCAATTATCCAAGTGGGATCTAAGCCAGTTCCTGTTTTTTATTTTTGTATAAAAAATTCATTTAGAAGAAAACAGCGTTTATTACAATACAAATACCACTTCATTTTGGCTGCTCAATTCTATTGCGCAATTAACATCCAGGGGTTAATTAAGCGTTATTTTGCTGGTTGCTGACAAAAATAACCGTCTTTTTCATACGCCAAATATATATTTTTTTTTGGTAGCCTAATTTCTCAAGCAAAAGGTTAATTACAATTTTATCTCTTGTTGTGTTGCGTAGAAAATACGCCATTGTAATACGCTACAAAGCTTATCTATTTGTGGTGGCTCAATCTATTGCGCAATTTACATCTCAGGGTTAATTAAGCGTTGTTTGCTGGGGTGCTACAAAAATAAACCGTCTTTTCAACGCCAAATACTATATTTTTTTTTTGGTAGCCTAATTCCAGCAAAGGTTTATTTACAATTTATCATCTGTTGGTGTGGCGTAGAAAAATACACCATGGTAAACACTCTACAAAGCTACTAGTTTGTTGTGGCTCATTCTATTGCGCAATTTTACATCCAGGGGTTAATTAAGCGTTAGTTTTGGCTGCTGGCTGACAAAATAAACCGTCTTTTTTCAACACCGAAATATATACATTTTTCCTTGTAGCATAATACACAAGCGAGAAGGTTAATTAAGCTGTTGTGCTTTTACATTTAGTAAAACACACAGTGCTTGTAAGACGACCCTCAAGTAAAATTTTCTGGCATTTGGGTAGCGCAATTATTATCTCAAGTGTTAACCCCAAGCTTTGTTACTTGGTTCATTTGTGGAGTCAAAAACAGGGTGATATATTTAATCATATAGCAGATAGCTTCATCAAACAGTGTCTGTACATTTTAGAACAAACAGTATGTTAGACAGAGAGGTGGCAGGCTCTGCACAGCGAGTGGCAGTGGCACAAAACATTTTCTGAAACGGGCCCAGGTCGCAGCACAGCAAGGGGACGTCTCAGCAGGGTCACTCAGTGAGGCCACAAACAGCCGCTGTCCATCTAGCGGCCGGGGTGGTGTTTGTTCAGCAACCCAAGGGTTCTTGATTGTTGACTTAGGTTCAGCCTCTTCCTCCCAATGACATCTGACCAACCCCAGCCAATAGTCGGGAACCTCAGACACAACACTTAGTTGCATGGCCCGGGACGTGTCAGCGCTTCCTATGTCACCACCAGTCCTCAGCCCGCCTCTGTCCCATCCAGTTCCCTCAGCCAGGGATCTACCGTATAGTGGTCTGGTCTCAGCGGCCACTATATAGCGAGGATAACAATTTTAAGGAGGGCAGTCAGGCAGCTACATGGCACCTGCGAAGAAATGGGCCAAATATCTCCCAGCTTCCTGCAGAAGGCGCAAAGTATAATGTGTAGAGTGGCATGGGAGTCATGTGGTGAGAGGTCAGCCTCGGCTTACAGACCGTGATTAGGACAGTATGTGACGATGAAAAACACAAATAGATGATTGATGTAGCCACCGCACTGGGAGCCGGGTGAAGCAAGGGCTTCATCATCGTCAGGATAAGTAGGGCGTCAGCTTGCGGCGTCATGGCAGCGGCGCACGCCAGCAAGTGGGTGTGTGGCCGAGGTCAGCAGGGTAGCAAGCAGTGTAGGTCGGGAGCCAAGCGGCCACGGGGTAGAAAACCCCTTCCAGTTCCACGACAGTAAGCGGCACAGGGGCTCAGGCGAGCAGCGGCGGCAGTAAGTCACTCAGTGCGGAGCGTTGGGGGGGCGGTAAAAATCACTACTCGGCGGTTGGTGGCAGTTCTTTGCTAAGACACCGAGGAGCCTAATATGGGTAAAAGTTAGAATCAGTTGGGCTGAAAGTGAAGCGTGGCCAGGGAGCTCAACGTGGCACAACGGCCTGCGTCAACACATGCAGCGTCACATCCGGTGGCCTGGGGAAACGTGGCCAGATGTAGAGTGGTCCATCCTGCCCGCTGCAGCAGCAGCAAGCGGCAGTGGCACACATGCCATTTCAGCCAGTCAAGGCTCCACCACCTCTGCATAATGCAGCTGTTTCTCTTTGACATCCTCTCCCGGCCAGATTGCTCCTGCTCCTCGCTACATCATGGCGCCAGCCAGTCGTTCAGAGAGGACGATTGTAAAGAGACAACAGTAGGTGGCGTCCAACCATACCTAAGGTGGCAGCAAGCGGCGACCGTGGCTCCTGTCCAAGTTGTTGGTACTGCCAGTCCCTCCCTGTCCAAAAGGTGGAATGAGCAACATTCAGAGAACAAATGGCTTTGTGCGAGCCGAGATGGAGAGTTTCTCAAAGCCGTAATTTCTTTTCCAAAAAGGGCAGTACCAGCACTTCATAAAATAATGTAGAACAGAAAGTGGGTCAGTCCTGTGAGCTATCGTTTGTTCCAAGTACACGGCAGCGCGGACGTCTGAGGCTGTAACTACGGTCAGGGCCAGTACATGTCCTTTACGGTCCCACTGGTGAATGTGCTATCTTGCTCCAGGCCACACCAACAACTTGGACACGACGCCTGCTACCTCCTCCACGATAGTCGAAACTGCCTGCTCCTGCGCCTATGTCGCCTCCTCCTCCTCCATCCACCACCACCATCTCAGCCTCCACAATACTGCTCCATCATAACCACATGTGTAGGGCACAGCGGTGTCACGCAGTTCTACACCTAGCTTGCCTCGGCGAACGAAGTCACCAACAGGGAGGAGAACTGCTCCGCGTCATGCATCAAGAAAATCGATGGTGTGGCTTTCGTCCGCGCCAACTATGCAAATCGAACCATGTGACGGAAATGGGAGAACATGTGTCCGCAAGCAGCACGCGAGGAGGGATGGTCCATGCGCCCGGCATGGCGCAACGTGTTCAATCTGGTTGTAAAAAGGTTCCTAAGTCTTCCACCTGATCTTCAGACAATCTGAAATGGCCAGGAAACTGTGCATGCACTTTATCCATTCGTACAAAGCCAGGAACACCCGTCCTCGAGTTGCGTGGCAGAACGGCCTCCCCCCCAACACGGCTCTGATATGCGATGTTTCCACCCGCTGGAATTCAGCTGCACCTTTGAACCGACTGTATGAATAAAGGGAGAAAGGCATTAACGATTTTTGATGATCCAGGCAGACAGAAGTACTCCCCTGGTAACTTTGAGTCAGCTCAAAAGTTGCAGCTCATGCGTGACACCTGCCGTTTTGTTGAGGGCCATTTCGAGGAGGCCACGTTTATTAGTCTGTCGCCATGGGGGGGGGGGGGGGGGGGGGGGGGGGGGGGGGGGGGCTCGGGGTGGGGGGGGGGGGGGGGGGTGGGTGGGGGGGGGGGGGGGGAGGGTGGGGGGGGGGGGGGGGGGGGGGGGGGGGGGGGGGGGGGGGGGGGGGGGGGGGGGGGGGGGGAGGGGGGGGGGGGGGGGGGGGGGGGGGGGGGTGGGGGGGGGGGGGGGGGGGGGGGGGGGGGGGGGGGGGGGGGGGGGGGGGGGGGGGGGGGGGGGGTGGGGGGGGGAGGGGGGTGGGGGGGGGTGGGGGGGGGGGGGGGGGGGGGGGGGGGGTGGGGGGGGGGGGGGTTGGGGGGGGGGGGGGGGGGGGGGGGGGGGGGGGGGGGGGGGGGGGGGGGGGGGGGGGGGGGGGGGGGGGGGGGGTGGGGGGGGGGGGGGGGGGCGGGGGGGGGGGGGGGGGGGGGGGGGCGGGTGGGGGTGGGGGGGGGGGGGGGGGGGGGGGGGGGGGGGGGGGGAGGGGGGGGGGGGGGGGGGGGGGGGGTAGGGGGGGGGGGGGGGGGGGGGGGGGGGTGGGGGGGGGGGGGGGGGGGGGGGGGGGGGGGGGGGGGGGGGGGGGGGGGGGGGGGGGGGGGGGGGGGGGGGGGGGGGGTGGGGGGGGGGGTGGGGGGGGGGGGGGGGGGGGGGGGGGGGGGGGGGGGGGGGGGGGGGGGGGGTGGGGGGGGGGGGGGGGGGGGGGGGGGGGGGGGGGGGGGGGGGGGGGTGGGGGGGGGGGGGGGGGGGGGGGGGGGGGGGGGGGGGGGGGGGGGGGGGTGGGTGGGGTGGGGGGGGGGGGGGGGGGGGGGGGGGGGGGGGGGGGGGGGGGGGGGGGGGGGGGGGGGGGGGGGGGGGGGGGGGGGGGGGGGGGGGGGGGGTGGGGGGGGGGGGGGGGGGGGGGGGGGGGGGGGGGGGGGGGGGGGGGGGGGGGTGGGGGGGGGGGGGGTGGGGGGGGGGGGGGGGGGGGGGGGGGGGGGGGGGGGGGGGGGGGGGGGGGGGGGGGGTGGGGGGGGGGGGGGGGGGGGGGGGGGGGGGGGGGGGGGGGGGGGGGGGGGGGGGGGGGGGGGGGGGGGGGGGGGGGGGGGGGAGGTGGGTGGGGGGGGGGGGGGTATGGGGGGGGGGGGGGGGGGGGTGGGGGGGGGGGGGGGGGGGGGGGGGGGTGGGGGGGGGGGGGGGGTGTGGGGGTGGTGGGGGGGGGGGGGGGGGGGGGGGGGGGGTTGGGGGGGGGGGGGGGGGGGGGTGGGGGGGGGGGGGGGGGGGGGTGGGGGGGGGGGTACTACGGATGAATAACGTCATTCCACTGCTTCATGTCCTGGAACAGATGCTGAAAAATCTGTCTGGCCAGGGACTGGAGATGTGGCGACTACATCTCCAGTGCCACATGAGTCCGGTGGGGACTGAATGAGGAGGAGGAGGAGAGGACATTGGAGCAGAAGCATTGTCCCTGGTGAAATGAGTGATTTTCTACCCAGGTGACAAGAGAGGAGGAGTCCAGGAGCAGTTTGGAGGAGGTGGATGGAGATGAGGAAGACGAGCAGATGAACTCCCAAGCACCGAGGCAGTATACATTGGAAAGGAGCAAGGGAGCCCTCGTAGACACTTGTGCAGATGTCCCTGCAGCATGCTTATTTGGCCTGGCTAGTGACAGCCGATAGTCAAGCATCGGCAGAGGGATGACTTTCTGGCTCTCCACCTATTGGACCTCGCTACCGGTCCAGAAATGGGAGCCTTTTTCCCAGCTATTGAGAGGGGAAGACCAACTCAAATACTATAGGGAAATTCCCCGTAATCATTGCCGCTGCCTATGTGCGGCATCGTCCCTTCCTCTGACAGGTCGACCGGGGGGTTCCTCAGCGCTCGACGAACTACTGCCGCGGGCTGCCTGGGGAAGGTGGGGGGGTAGGAAGCAGTACCAGCTCCATCAGCAGAAACCTACAGTCTGGAGTCACAATGAGCACCGCTTCCTTCACCCGCCTAGTGAGGAGGCAGTCACCAGCAGCATCCGCAGCAGCAGGACATGGATCATGTTACCCTGAACCACCAGTTGTTGGCCTACTTATTACAGCACTCAGTTACACCCCAGTTAGTAGATTCCGCTGACTACTGGGCAGCCAAACTCTGGATGTGTGGCCGCAACATGCCTGAGTTTGCAGTGGAGAAGCTGTCCCCTGCCCGGCCAGTAGTGAGCATTCAGAGCGGGTGTTCAAGCGGCGGGGGCCATCGTTTACCACCAAGGAGACCCCTTGTCCACCGGGAAATGTTGAACGACTGACTTTTTCCAAGATGAATCAAGGCGTGATCGGCCAGGATTGTCTCCACACACCAATGCCTATAGGCGTGTCAGTCTGGGTTCAATCTACCTGCTCAGCCACTATTCTGATGGCCGCCACCCCCTGATGCCACACATCATGCTGATATTCTCCATCTCCTACCACCCCCGTCTTACCAGGGACTGGTATTGCCAACCCACCTCAACACTCTGTCATTGTGCCACTCTATGTAGCACTATGCAGCTGCTGCTGTTTTGCTTTGCCCGTGACATCCACACTGTGTCATTGTGCCACCTGGCCGCCCTGGTAACGTTTTGCCACCTTCCACAAATTCATTGTGCCACTCTCTGACCTCATGCTGCTCCTGTCATCACCTCCACTCTCTGTCATCGTGCCACTGCCTGACCTCATGCTTGCTGCAAGCCCGTGACCACCGCTCTCATTCATTGTGCCGCTCCCCCCTGTGCCTAATACTTATTTTGCCACCTGTAGAATGTCATTGATGCCTCTCTGACCTCATGCTGCTGCTGTGACTCCTGTTCTTGCCCTCCACACTGTGTCATTGTGCCACTCGCTGACCTCGATCTGCTGCCGTGGCTGCTGCGTCCTCCTACCACACTGAAGCCTACTCCTGTATTTTGCCACCTCAGAATTTTGTCATTGTGCCGACTGTCTGAAACCTCATGCTGCTGATGGGCTGCTGCGTGCCCTCCACACTGTGTCATTGGGTGCCACTGTCTGACCCTTATGCTGCTGCTGTTGCTCCTGCCGAGCCCTCCACACTGTTCATTGTACCCACTTCTTTGGCCTACTCCTTATTTTGCCAGCTCCAGAATTTGTCATTGTGCCTCTGGCCTACCTCATGCCTGCTTCCACCGTGACCCACACTGTGTCAATTGTGCCACTCTGCGGCTGGTATCTGTTTTGGTGCCACTTCCAGAATGTGCATTGTGCCACTGATCTGACCTCATGCCTGCATGTTGGCTGCCGCCTACCTTTTCCACACTCTTTCACTAAATGTTGCCGACCTGAGCTCTCAGGTTTTTGTTTTTTTCCAGCTTATGCTGCCATACTATATCAGGCCTACTTTCCTGCTCAGTTTTTTTAGGTCAGTTTTGCCCCCATAAGTGCCGCATGGCATTTTATAGTTGAAGCGATTCTAAGGGCGGCGGCAGTCATGTGCGTGTCATACAAAACACAACATTGTATGAAGACCAAACAAGCTCCCTCTCATATTTAACGATGGCACCACGTTTCTACAGCACCCTGCAGGCTCTGGCAGCCTAAATGCTGTTTATTAACGTGATTCGTGCCGAAGTAATTCGGGCACCGAAAACGAATTTGTCGGAAAATTCGGCGAAGTGACCGCGAACCGAATTTTGAGAAATTCCGCCATCACTACCTCTTTATATAATCCAAAAAATCTTCACATATAAATTTCTTGTAATACAGCAAAATATTAAAACTTGGAAGTACTTAGCATATATAGTCCATCCATCTTTGGTGTAAACCACTCCTCAGCAGGTCCACAGGTACAACTGGCCGGACTCGTAACAGAGCTGATGCACATTTGCCCTGTGACGTTTCCAAAAACTTATATAAAGAGTTTACAAAATTACTTGTTTTGCCTCTATGTTGCATGTTGTTGCATGTTGTTGCATATTGTTGAAGACAGTTCTCAATTAACCAACTATTAATAGTTTTATTGGATAAAACTATATCCTACTATACTACATCGTAAAAGCAGATTTAAATATTGTACAGTTGCCTCACCAACTGTACTTTCCTAATTCTGACTACAAATTGATGACATCACATACTAAACAGCTAGCACATCCAGGAACATCAACGCTGAGGAATAAGTCCTAGCTGTCCACTGCACAATGTACTATCTATTACCAAATGCACTCTAGCAGTCAAGTATGTACAAGCAAATTCAAGGAACTCAATCATGATCCAGCGTATGGTTTTTAAGAAGGTGGATTCTTTATTCAAACATGATGTATACAAATGATAACATTTTATAGTTAAGGAAATGCTGACATGTTTCAGACAGTACTCTGTCCTTGTTTTATAAGGACAACTTAGACTGTACTTTAAAGCGTTAGTTTTTAGGGCAACAAGGCAAAACTATTAAGGTTCACTGCTTAGTAGTTCAAGATGTAAAGCACATACCAGTTTTATATTTATCAGTTCTGCTTGGTAAGGTCTTTTAATTCTGGGGAAATGGAAAGAAGTTGAAGACAAATCCAATTGGTTTGTATTTAGAACTTGTGTCACCGCAATGTTACTGAACCATTATTTTTCTTCACTTCAGAATTGAAGTAGGTGAGAAGAAGGATCCTCCTTCTTCTTGCATCAGTCCATTTTCTGCGGTCAATAATTTTTTGGGTTTTGCCACCTGTGGACATGAGTAAGGGTTTATTTTTTGCAGGCCAAAATGTTATATTTATTGACACCACTTTTAAATATATGTGCGACTTTTTGATCAGTTTTTATTCCCAAACATTTTTTTTCTTGTATGGAGTTCACCGTATGGGATAGATGATGCTATACTTTAATAGATCAGACCTTTATGAATGTGGTTATACTAATTATGTGTAACTTTTTAATTTTTTTTATTTTAAAAATCACAAAGTGGGGTGTCTTGAACTTTTAATATTTTTTAATTATTATTATTTTTTAAAACTTTTTTTTTTTACTTATACATTTAGTCCCCATAGGTTACTTGACTACTAGACGGCACGATTTCTTATAAACCCTTCTACTTCATGTATATAATGTAGAAGGGTGTACAAAGATGGCGTTCCTATGACTTCCTGTCTAAGGCAGGAAGTCATTGGAGAAGTAAAATGGCAGCCATGAAAGCCTTCATTAGGCCCCAGCAACCACTCGGCATCCCACAGTCTTGTCACAGGGGAGTCAATTGAGTGGAGGAGCTGTGCACAGCATAAATGGTTAAGCAGAGTCGGCTCCGATCTTTGATGTTACCGCCAATTGTCTAACACTCAGCACCTGACCTGTGTGGAGCGTGCTCAGTGAGTGAGCCCACTCCATACTCTCTTAGTATCGCCATGACATACTAAAACGTCATGGACCACTCAGCCCAGCCTAACATGCATTGGAACAAAAAATTTCACTGATAACCAAATTCTAAGACAGTTCATGAAACTGAGTTTTCTGTCCAATGCATGTCAAAAATAGCTCAAAAACTGACCTTTTTTTGGCCGTTTTGCATTTTTTAGCACACCTTGTGTGCATTTTTTGGTTCAGCTTTTTGCAGAAATGTACAGCATTAATTGCACAAAAATATGCATAAAAAATGTGCCATAAAACATCCGACAGTTTACATAGGCTTCAATAGTAAATGTTCTGCCCTGCCACTGTCCAATTGTGTTTTTCAAAAAACTAAACTACTTGGGAGCAGAAATGAGTAGTGTAAGCGATTTTATCGACAAAGTTGAAAATCGGCAATGTTTTTAAGGTGATCGAAATTTCCAGATCAAAGCGATATTTAACGGGTTAAAATCTGTGCAATCTTCTATTTAAGATCGGCGCCTTTTTCTGCAGCTTCCTGTAATTTTTGGCGGCCACAAATCAGATTAACAGAATAAGCAAGTGTGAGTATGGTGTGTGCGACGTCATGACTGGGATGTGTAAGGTTGCGATTGACTGGGAAAAAATCACATGACCATCTTTTACATAGAAAAGCGTTTCCCTGTTTACAGCCTCAGTGTCTCTCAGAGTCTCCATAGGGATAGGACCTGCCCATCTGCCTGGGCCAACCACTCGGCGAAATTAGTCTATTTCTGCACATGAGAGAAAGCTCTACAATTAGCTATGATCCTTCCAATTTAGTTAGATTAGAAGATTGAAGAATTAATGTAGTTTATGCTAGAGAAATTTTAAAGCATGCATCTACGCTGTAAAATTCTATATTCACCACAGTTGATTGAAAGGTGCAAAAAAATACCTGTTTATTATATCAAAACATAACAGTTACGTGTTTTTTGACTTTTTGCACACCCAGCATTGTTCATTGAACGCAGCATCTACGTAAATCTTAAACAAGCAGCAATTCATATTCACCACAGTGAATTTAAAGGTGCAAAAAATATCGTTTATTACACCAAAACTTAACAGTTTACGTGTTTTTTGACTTTGCATCACCCAGCATGTCATTGAGCAGCATCTACGTAAATCTTAAAAAAGCCAATTCTATATTCACCACAGTGAATTGAAAGGTGCAAAAAAAATACCGGTTTATTATTACCAAAACATAACAGTTTATGTTTTTTTTGACCTTTTGCGCACCCATCATTGTCAATGACGCATGCTATCTACGAAAATCTTAAAACAAGCAAAATCTATATTCACTCACAGTTGAATTGAAAGTTGCAAAAATATCGTATTATACCGAAAACTAAACAGATTACTGTTTTTTGACTTTTGCACACCCAGCATTGTTTACATTGACGCGCATCCTACGAAAATCTTTAAACAGCAATCTATAATTCACCACAGTTGAATTGAAAGGTGCAATAAAATATCGTTTTATTATACCAAAACAATAACAGTTACGTGTTTTTGTGACTTTTGCGCACCCAGCCATTGTATCATTACGCAGCATCTCTCGTAAAATCTTAAAACAGCAATTCTATATCACCACAGGTGAATTTGAAAAGGTGCAAAAAATATTCGTTTATTATACAAAACATAACAGTATACGTTGTTTTTTTGACTTATGCACAACCCAGCATTGTTCATTGACCGGCAGCATCTACCGTAACTCTTGAAAACAGAGCAATTACTATATCCCCACAGGTGAATGAAGTGCAAAAAATACCAGTATATTATACCAAAACATAACAGATACGTGTTTTTTGGACTTTCCCAGTCCAGATTTGTTGATAGACACCTTGCAGTTAAATTTGAATCAGCAATTTTATTTTGATTAGAGGGATTTGAGAATAGCGTGATATGCCGTCTTTTTAATAAGAGAACTTTCCCAAAACTATTCCAATACCTTCTCAAATTGTTATATTCTGAAATGAGCGAAATCAGGTGTGTAAGCGAGCAAAGAGGGGGTAGCACATGGAGAAAGGTACGAGAGAAGGTGCTCCTTCCGGCTGCGACAACAACCATGCCAGCGGATCAGTCAGTTTGCAGGACCGTCAGCCTTCATCCTGGGTCACGGGCCCTGTGAATCTAAGTTAACGAACATCGGTCGCCAATCTGTCCCTTCAGAGGTTAATGCAAACCTGCAACTAGCAGTCTTACCTCCTCAACCTCGCAGTCCACGGCCACAATATTTTGCTCATCAGCATCATCAGCATCCGTCCAACATGAAGCAGCCAAATGTCAACTCGAGTACCCACCACTGTGGAACAAATCCATTGTCCTAAAGACCTCTTTGATGGACAAAATGCGGTTATGGGGTTCAAAGGCATGTTAAAAGATCAAGCGGATGATTTAGTCTGCTCTGTTTCTGACGCGCCAGTTACTGATACAAACAGAGGAGGTGAAGGAAGCCGGTCCAATCGAACAAAAATCCTGGCGTCGTTCACACGCCATTGCAGTGCCCCTTGCCTATGTCAGCCCGCAGCTTTCTGGATGCAGAAAGTCAGGACGACCAAGTCACCTGGTTTGATGATGATTATGATGACGGACATAGCGGATCCATCCTGGAGTCTTTTTCCGCAAATATTGCTTGCGAGCGCTTCATCAGTACGAGGAAGGAAGACATGGGGTATGTCAATACGGGTCCCGCCACAAAAAGGGAGAGGGCGGTCGCAGAAGTCCGACTGATATGATTCCAGCCAGCCACGTCAGCGCAAACACCCCCGCTTCTCACTTATCGCCGTCAAAAAGGTCAGGACCTCTCAAGTCCTGGGCCTACTTTGACATGCGGCCTTCTGATTCACCCCAGCATGCGTCATATGCCGCCTTTGCCATATAACGCATAAGTATGAGGCAAGAAACTAAGTGGTTAACCACCACCAACATGTCTAGTCACATGCAGCGAATGCATGAGTTGAAATGTAGGGAACACCTTGGCCAAATAAGTGCCAACCGAGCCAGGGCCTCCAACCACTTCACACCCTCCTGTCTCCGCCTCCTCCTCCTCCGCCACCACCAAAGCCGTTCCTCAGCAGCCCATGTCTCTCAGATCATGATCAGGGATCAGCCTCCGCTTCCAGCCTCCACCGTCGCCCGAGTACACCAGCTCACCAGGAGACCCAGTCCTACCCCCCTTCACCTTTCCGCCAGTTGACGACCTGCACGCCGTACAAGCGGCCAGTCTAGCAGCCAGCTTCTGTCTTCCAGGTTTGTGGAGCAGATAAAACACTTTAAACCCAAACCATCCCAAAGCCAAAAGCCTTGAATGTCGGCGATTGCCAGGCTTTTGGCCTTGGAAATGTTTTCCTTCCGTCTGGTGACACAGATGGGTTCCGCCACGTCATGCCCTCCTCTCCAACCCCCAATACAGATGCCGAGCAGGCATTTCTTGCCAGAAAAGCCGTTCCCTCGCCCTGGCCAGCCACGTGTCATATAACATTTCAAGCGCGTTGTCTGCATCTGTGTCCGGAAAAGTCCATCTCAACCACCGACACATGACTAGTAAGCACGGCAAGGTCCGCTATATCTCTGTGACGCTCACTGGGTGAGCTGGTGATGTCTCTGGGTGGACGGTGGCTCCAGGCTTGGCGCACGCTCTTCAAAACCCGCAGGGATGGTCAGGGCTCTTTCCCCCAAGGTCCCTGGGTGGCATCACGTGCCCAGAGACACCATGGTCCGTGGATGAAATTAATCTACTAGGAGACCTTCCAACAAACACAGTCAGAGCTTGGACGGCTCTAAGCAACGAGACCGAGGCGCTGCTGGGGTGACAAGAAACCTTGTATGCCAGGCAAGGTGGTGAATGGCGATAACGTGGGCGAAATCTGCTGGCCGCCCTTAAGATCGTAGGCCTGGAGCACTATCCTTGCTGGCACATGTCATGAACCTTGTCGTCCCAGAAATTTCTAAAGAGCTACCCTGGTCTGGACTGCCTGTTGAAGATAGCTCGAGGTTCTGATTCCGCACTTCTGGCCGTTGCGCACCCGCTTCGTCCCCGCCTGGCTGCGTTGCAGCGACAGCTCGGCCTCAATCCGCATCAACCGTCTCATTGTGACGTGGCAACACGCTGGAAATTCCACCCTCCACACCGCATGCTCCAGCGATTGTGGCAGCAGCGCAATGCCATTACGCAGTAACGAAGTGACACATTGCCTGACAAGCAGCTGTACGGACCTCTGGGTTTGAACCACACCGAGAGTGTGAGGGGCAGGTGAAAAGCTCTGCACCATCCTTGCCCAGTTTTAAGAAGCCACCCAAAATGTCAGATGCGTACATGCCCATGTCATGCATGACATTGTGGTGATCTTAGTATTCTGGAACGACGTTCTGAAACAACAGGTCCCCGCCAGCGACGGAGGAGGAGACGACACAGATGCGGACACCGGACCTTACTACTAAGTCTAATCCACAGAGGCCCGACAGTTCCACAATTTCAGTCGTCCCTTCATAGGCATGGTTCGGGGGTCCCATAGCTAGAGCAAGGTGGCCGAATCAGCGTCTCAGGGTGCTCATCTCAGGCAAGTCATGGCTGTGTTGAAGCTGTGGCCGGAGGCAGCGGAGTGAGGAGGAGGTAGGAGGAGGAAGAGGAATTTATCCTAGAACACCGATGTTACCGACGTCCCTGCCTGTCAAAAGAGTTGCGCAAATTTGAGGCGGAAGAGGAAGATGTGTAAGATCAGTTTGCTATGCCCCTCGGCCCGAGGCAAGTAATCAGGCTCCATCTCTCACATGAGTACTTGGATGCTCCATTTCCTCCAAACGATATCCTCGCATTAAGGCCATCAAAATGAAACAACAGTTACTGGGTGGCCACCCTCCTGGATCCCGTACAAAACAAAACACAGCACTTTCCTTCCACCCACCAAATTAGAGAGTAAAAATGCAGGAAATGGAGCTATGGCTGATAGATCAACTGGAGAAACAGTCTGTTGCATCAGCTTCACGTTTCCCCAAATGTCCACGGTGGAACAACATCAGGGCTACGTGACAGCCGTAGAGTGCCAAGTAAGGCGTATCGGCAGCAGCACCAAGGTGGCAGAAGCCTAATGGGTGACCTCTGGTAATCATTGTTATACCACCTGTCACCAACGCATGCATAGCCAGGGCACACATCCAACACACAGAGATCAGCTTAAGATCAGGAGCAAACGACTATCTCATCTCAACACCGATGTTTTTGCATGTGTTCCGGACCCCAATTGACTTCTGGGTATCCAAATGGACGAATGGCCCGAGACTGGCTTCATCAATGCCATAGAGGTTTTGTCCTGCCCAGCAGGCCAGCGTCATAACTGAGCGAACCTTCAGCACAGCTGGAGGCAGTCATTACAGACAAACGCATCCGTGCATTCCCCACAGATACTGTGGATCGTTTGACTTTCATTTATCACATCAAGATGAATCAGGCCTGGATCTCAGATGAATGTTGTGCCCCCAATTGCTGAGTCACCGATTAGTTGCCAGTCAACTTATCATTCCTTTCAACAGAAATGGTCCTCTTGAAAACTTTTTATGTAAAATGATTCATTTCTTACTGCAAATATTAATTCTCTATTCCAACAGTATCATTTTTGCAGGTTTTGCTGTGAGGAAGACTGTAAAAGACAGAAGGTTTCATGACAAGCACCGTATTCCATTTACTCACATTATCTTAAGAAGTTTCACATTGTCCCAATGTTTTGAGGTCATGTTGCTGTGAGATTCAGCTATAATTATGGTCCTTTGGAACATAATTGTGGCTTCTAAGTGGCATTTCTCCCTCACAATTTTTAATAGTGGCTGAGATTTTCAATTTATAATTTTTTGGGGGGTCATGTAGCTGTGAGATACAGCAATAATCATGGTCCTTTGGAACAGAAATGTGGCTTCTAAGTGGCATTTCTCCCTCACAATTTTTAACAGTGACTGAGAAGTCATTTTTATAATTTTTTGGTTCATGCTGCTTTTAAATGCAGCAATACTACAGGTCCTATTAAAAAAAAAAAAAAAAAAAAAATGTTGTTTCTATCAGACATTTTTTCTTCACAATTGACCAAAGTGGCTCAAGGGTCATGCTTTGAATTTTGGGGGCATTTGCTTTGAAATGCAGCAATACTACAGGTCTTATTCGAAAAATGTTGTTTTTTAATACACATTGTTCTTCACAATTGTCAAAAGTGGCTCATGGGTCATGCTTTGAATTTTTGGGGGCATTTTGCTGTGACATGCAGCTATACTAGAGGTCCTATTCTAAAAAATGTTGTTTCTAACAGACATTTGTTCTTCACAATTGTCAAAGTGGCTCAAGGGTCATGCTTTGAATTTTTGGGGCATTTTGCTGTGACATGCAGCTATACTACAGGTCCATTCTAAAAAATGTTGTTTCTAACAGGACATTTGTTCTTCACAATTGTCAAGAGTGTCTCAAGGGTGATGGTGCTGTCAAAACAGGAATAGGTAGGACACTGTTAATGGACACATATTGCAAAATGACTTGTATTTGCAAGATCTTTAACATAGCTATCAATCCCTGTATTGAGACAACCCATTTAATACAATGAAAAAAAGAGAAACAAAGACATGGTGGGATTCCATCCTATTTTAAAAATGTGTTTTCTAGAATTAAAGTACTAAAAAACTTGCATGTCAAAATAGCTGTTAAAAAAATTCCTCTGAATTGTACAAGGGAGGTCCCAGGAAAACTTGACCAATGTAGGTTATTCAGAGGACTTTGGAGTATGGGCACGGACAGAGAACAAAGTACAGAGATCATTTCCTCCAGCACGTTGAGTAAAATGAGAAAAAGAATGCCAAGATAAAGGGCACCTGGGTGTAATAGGAGCGTTAACCACCAGTATTTCCAAGTGAAGCTCAATTGGTCCAAACTCATACGGAGAGACAAGCGCTACCCAGTTATTGACTGTGTACTGAGGAAGGCTGGAGTTCTCACACTTCCGCTTCCGCACTCTGCTTCAGCACGACAGTTTTCGTTGCTGCGTCATCAGGGCATTTTAACCGTGTGTGTTTAATAGATGACGGACGCCAGCCTGGGCTTTTCAAACCCCACCCACTGTTACTCCGGGCCCCGGGTCATGGGTGTGGCCCAGGACAGGTATAGTCAATGTCCAGTGAAACTAAAAAGGTGGTGGAAAGACTCTTTTTCCGGCACTTTTTAAAAGTGGGGGTCATGCAGGTTTGGGCTCATGCTGTGGCCCAGGACAGGGATATTCAATGTCCAGTTCAAGTAAGATGATGGTTCAAATCATACTGCCTTCTGGCACTTTTCAATTTGTGGGTGATGCAGGTTTAAGTGTCAGGCTGTGGTACAAGACAGGGATAGTGAGTGGTCTGTGACTTTTTTTTTGTGACTTTTATAACCAAGTGTGTTGCCTAAGAGTAGCACGTATCCATTTGACTGTTGTGGATGTTAATTTCAGCTTCTCCAGCCTTGTTTGGGTGTAATAATGAAGGTGTTGTTGCTCTCCCATAGACTTTAATGGTCATCGCTCATAATCGACGCTCACTATCGAAAAACCTTATCGATAGCGGCCTACTATCGACTATCGATCGATCTCGATAGCCAACGCAATCGCTCAACACTAGAAATGAGCAGAAAAAAACAAATATTCTGCGGAGACTACAGAACGTTTTTACTATTAAAGTCTATGGAATCTGTTTTCAGTCGTCTTTTCAGCAGTTTCAGACAACGAAAAATGCTGAAAAAATGAACGAAAATGTATGCAGTGAAAACATAGCCTAAGGGGTTAATTGTTAAACATAATTTCAGCCTCATATGAAAGAAGTTAAACTAACCAACATCTTTTCAAAGGCCCACTTGAAGTGACAAATGGGCTTATACCAATTACTTAAAAAGTGTACTAAGAACCTCCTGTTCATGTTTGTAACATTTTACTGAGAAGAAATAGATCAACGTATAGTGTGAGGATATGTGGTCCTTGTTTTTCTTCCATGTGAATTGTTTCCTTGCTTTTTTTACTTGGACAATTGCTCCTGCCCATTTGGCTCAGGAGTTTTTAATTAGCAGTAGTCCGTATAAGGGTTAATGCCCTATTTCTTTCAGTCTTCTTGCAGTGGGCCCAGGAGAGGTAAGCAGTAGTGAATATTTCCTTATTTTGGTGGTGGTGCTGTGTGGCGGACATTACTGCTGTGATGCTATGCTTGTGTGGTGGTGCAGCCCAGGACCTCTGGGCTGTGCCCCTCATTGGTGTGGCCGTTGCTGCGGTGGCGGCTGTCCTGTAGTGCTACTCCCATTAGCGTAGGGAAGGACCCACTTTAATGAGGTTGCCGTTAAGTGGTAAATGGGTTTATACTATTTGATTAAAATGTATACTAAGAACCTTCTGTTCATTTTTGTAAACTTCTGCTGAGAAGCAATAGATCAACGTATAGTGTGAGGATGTGCAGTCCTTGTTTCTTTCTATGTGAATTGAATAATCAGTTAGTTAATAGCCATTATGCCATTTTAACTAATAGAAGGACAGATGATAACTCTACTGGAGCTATAGGCATTGTGTATGTTGTACTTGCCAGAAAACTTCAGACAAGCATATCATGGTTCTGGTCATATTCCAAGATGTATGCTTGAATGAAACTATTAAAACATATTTATAAAAGAAAATTGTCACCACTAGAGATGATTGAAGAGTAAAATGTTCTAGTTAGAGTAGAACTTAGAACAGTGGTAGTGTTCGGTTCGAGGTTCGGGTCAAACTAGAATTCGAACTAGAACCCCATTAAAGTCAATGGGAGACGATGTTCTGTTTAATACCTATACAGGTGAGGAGAAGTTGTAATTACTATCCATAACAATAAACTGGATATGTGGAACAACTTAGAAAAGAAAATTTGGCTGTAAGAGTAACAGAAAAAAACTGAGAGGCTGAATACTTCATTCCTTTCAATGGCTAACTGAAAAGATGAGGACAGCTTGCAAGCAGGGACGTAGCTATAGGAGGTACAGCGGTAGCAGCTGCTATAGGGTTCTGCATCCTGAGGAGGGCCAAAAGCCACTCTGACACATAGGAGATTTGGAGATGGTGTGTTATACAATTACTGAACCCCCAAAACTGTCAAAATGAACTTTTCTTCAATCAGAATAATTTTCACAAACCAACCACTATTTAGAATATATTTCTTTGTATAGGAGAAATGGAGACAGTGCGTTATAAAATTATTTCACCCCCAATACTGCAAAAACTGAACCTTTGGGCACACATTAGGATTTAGCAAATCCAAACACTGTGTAGAATATATATCCACGTATATGAGAGTTAGGCGTTATGCAAGCCTGCAAATGTTGCCAAATAGCAGCTTCTTGGTGTGGGAAAAACACAGCCAGCAATACCAAACTCTCTAACTATTGATGTCTATGGAAAGGAAAATGCTATTTAACTAAGAGCCGTCTGTACAGTACAGAGAGTGAGCTGAAAATGGCGTTCACAAGGCAATACAGTGAAATATATATAACATGATCATGTGATTTTAGCTGCCAATGAGAGACCTACACATCCGGAATTATGTTTTTGACACTTCTCAGTGCTCTGCACTGATTGGATGGCTGCCAAAAGTACAGAAAGGTGATTGGATGGCCAACAAAAGTGCAGAAAGCCGCTGAAAACAAAACCGAAAATGGTGTGTCAAACTAGAACTAGAACTTTACTTGAACAGTAAAATGTCTGTTAAGTTCGAGTTCTAAAAAATCGAGATGTTCTACTCCAACTTAACTTTTCTAGAACAGTTTGATCAACACTAATCACAACTAAACTTACAGCAACAGGATGATTGACAATTTAATAACAGGAAATTTGCAGGGACTGAATCTAGATTTATATTTACACATTTTTACAAAACGTTCAAGAGACAGCATAAAGATAGAATAGGGTCAGAGCTTTGCAAAAGTTACATCGTCTCTAGCAATATTTTAAAAAATCCTCAAATACACAGTTTTATTTGTACTTAAAGCTTTAAACATTTAGGGACCAGTAATTGAAGAGATTTTCCAAATATATTGCTTTTTTGGCTTTGTTGAAGAAATAAGTTTTATCATCTCTCAGGGCACTCAGGTTTCTTTGGTTACCGTCGTGCTCTTCTCTTCTCTCTCTTCTCTGTCTTATCTGATAGCAGGGATGATGACAGGGAGGGCTGCTGGCACTTGAGAACAGAGTGTGTTATCTTACACTCCTTTCTTTGTTTACTTTGAGCTCTGTAGCTCTCTGCACGTATAGCTAACATCTCTTGCTCTAATGTCAGTGAATGTGAATGCCGAGCTTTTATGCTAAACACTGCCATAGAAGCAGCCACAGCCTAATCAGAATGAGGCAGCAAGCATCAATCTGAATCTGCTTCTGGCTCTGAAACAGTGTGGTGAGACAACCCCTTTAATTGCAGTATTACATGGTTCCTCAAATGAATGTACAACCAGAGCAAGTGATTTCCCACCTTTCATATAGAAAGTGGGTTCACTATTAAAATTTGAACATTTTACATACAATGTTGACAGGTATTTGGTACATAATGATCAGTTCAGTACCATAGTTATAAACTATGTAGAGTATCTGGCCAATTGTTCAATATGCATGGAATAGTTTAATTCTAGGAGGAGAATTTACAGACAAATATGTTTTATTAATCAAGTTCACACTTCAGCTTCTTTCTTTGATTATAATGAAATATACAATATAAATGTGAGTTGTGTTTATAAATAATAGAGAAAGCAGAATTAATTAAAATTCTAAAATATTTCCCACAGCCTTGACATCTAGTTACTGTTTTGTAAATGTAAGCTTCATAATCCAGGAATACTCAACAAAGGAAGAAGCTTTTATTTCAGTTGCATTAGTTAAGTCAATTTCCGGCTCACAAAACCAGCTTTGCTCAAGGACGAATACGTTGTATGTTTGTAAATGTCTTGGCAGGGTAATGTTCACTGAATATAAGACACAATAATATCCCATCCCCTGCTGAAATATATCCTAAACAAACATGTTAAATGACAGCTACTAAGAATGCTCTTTTGAAGGTATAGATTAGTATAATTTCTAAATTGTCTAAATATGAAGTCTATCACATTTAATCTTTAAACACCTAATGAGTATAAGTGCATGACACATAACAATGGATCAGAAGTTCAGATGCTACAAACGAGATATGAAATGGTCAATTAATTTACTGTTGACCAAATGAGGTCATCAATTCTAGCAGACAAATGGCAATATAATTTTATCATTGACTTTATTTTGAGGTTATTCCCTAGAACCAGATAGCAGAGATATCATGCAGGTTTATCGATCTTAGCTTTACTGACTAGACACCAAAAATGAAACAATCTGTAGTTTTCAAAGCGCATTCAGCCTAATTTACTCTGCAGATTGAGGTAATGATTACAATAAGAAGCACTTAAGACAAATGTAATGGCAATCTAGGGTCAATATTGCCTGCTGGGAATTAACCACATTTCTATACAATAATGAAAACTCTTTCTATGAAAAACACATGCAATATATCATGCAGTTTTTACAAAATAAAAATACAACATGTATTAGTTATATAAACAGAAATACAAATAAAGTAAGTTAATTGATAATTTATTGTGCTATGTAGGTCACAAAAAGGACATTCATTATAAGGTGTCACACAGAAATGGTCTGGTTTCAAGGGAGACTAACAGGATTTAGGTAATTGGATGCTATTGGCTGGGCTGTAGCAGTGCTAAATTAATTCTATACCTAAACCACTTAGACTAATCTATATGGAGATCATAGACATCAATTTTCTAAAAAAATCTTACCCTTTAAAATGCAGCTTTTAATAAATCATTTATTAAAAAATATCAAATATCACAAGTAAATTATCCACACAATAGGCATAAATACAGTGTTTTTTTTTTTTACCTACCACGTAATATAGAAAGCATTCCTGGTCCACACAAGCTAGTCTGCTTGCTGTAATATCAATACTGGTGGAAACTTATTTTCATAAATCGATCCCAGGTTCCATGCTAATATGATACTATGGTCAGGGTTTACTATCCCTATCAACTTATATACCCTGTCCTTTCTCTTAGCAGGGTACCAGCCCTGACTAGAGTGATCCAGCAATTTTTAACCCTAAAACAGTCCTCACTGCATCCTATGTTTATATAACAGCAGAATTAGGACAAAATATATCCAAAAGTACTAACCCAGATGCATTTCTCTATACTGTCTAATTCTTCAATTGGTTGCCTTTTCCCAAAGGGGATGGGGTAACAAAACAATTTTATTATCTAGACTGGGTTTACATGGACATGATGCTGTCAATATGTCATGTATTGTATTTATCTTATTACCAAAGCTGTGTAAAATATATATATATTTTTTTAGTTTTCATTGGTTGTGTGAGACCTTCAATATACAGTAGCAAAATCATAAATGCTCATTATCAAACATACATAGATACACAGTTCACCTGAGCTACAGTACAGTTACGAAAGTAGCACCTGTACAGCAGACAATCATGGTTCACTGGAAAACTCCTTTAAGTTATTTTACCTTTCAGTGCCTGTGGTTGTCTTACTTAAATGTACTGGATGATCACTGGCTTAGCTGACAGTATGTCTGAGCCCTACACAACCTTTATTTGCCATTTATACAGTAACATATTCAAACATATTTGTAGGGCTCTTTTAACACAAAGGAAGTCAAAATATTGTCATTTTGTCCTCTGTCAGGCTGTAAATTTCAGTATACTTTTTTTACGTTATAGAGAAGCGCAGCCAACTACCCTTTTCTATGAAGAGGCATCTTGCAAAAAAGCATAAGGTGTCGTATACTTTTTTATTTTTTATTTGAATGGAATCAGTTGGCAGCATACAGTGGCACACATTGGCACCTTCCATTAGCGTTATACATTTGGCAATGCTCCTAACAAAGCCAAGACTCAGAAGTGATGTGAACAGAGCCTAACTATGCATCAGTAACTTCTTCAGTGCAAAATAGTTGGACCAAATATGGTGGACACAAAAATGATATAAATGAGAGTTTAAAATTAGATGAGCCTTTGCCGAGCATCAGCAAGTATTTCACATTTCTAGACATTCATTGGATTTTCTAGTTTGCAAAATGTATTGTACGTCACAAAAAATAAAAATCTACTAGTAGTAAATATTGTATCATTATTGTTAATTTATTTTCCTTTGGCAATGACTAAAGTTCTGTAGAACAGAATCTACAAACATACTTTTATATAGTTCAGGGAAAGCAATGAATTTCTTTAATGTTTAACTTTAAGAAGCAGATATAAAAAATGTTGACCCAACAAACAAAATTATGTTCTTATATTGCATTTTTATGATGAGTCTGACTAAAAGTAAATTAAGACGTGAAAAACTTATTTCAGATATCCCTAACACAAACATCAGACAAAAGAATGTGGATCACTTAAGAGTTCTTTAGAGGAAAAAAGTGACGTGACTATTTCTCTTAAGCAGTAAACCACTGAGATTACTGTGATGAAATACGTGACCAGTATGACAAACAAAAAGAAAAGCAATTTGTACAGAACCATGAAATTTAAAGAGGGTAAGTAAGCTTCATCCTGAAATTCCCCAATCTAAATAAGCAATTGCAAGCAAAGCAGCTGACACCATATGTGTAATAGTAGTTTTATCACTAATTGTTTCTGTTGCTTGTGGGTTTTCTTTCTTTTTCCTTGCAAAAAGAAAAATAACATAGACGCAAAGCTAATTTTTAGACAATCAAACTCAATTTTCCTTGGAGGATCAGAGAGAGGAATCCTGAGAAGCTACTGAGCTACTTTCTCTGAAATTGTATCACTCAAACAAAAATCAATATTGGTCTCTTGAAGAAAGCTTAAGGGACGGTGAGAAAATGAGGTATCAAAAGCATTTTATAGATATGTTTTTGCGTGATAAACTGACTGGTCACAAAAGTAATAAGCTATGATTTACTTGTGTTTCAGTCCTGTTTATAGCATAAAGGCAGCTGGAAGTCTAAGGAGATTACTAGGCAATTCCTTATTGCTATTCCCTATTTTTGAGCTATTTCCAACCTACACAGGCCTCCTCAATCACAGAAATGTTGGCAAACATTATAGGTGACAGCCATGTGGTCATACCAGTCTTCTCTTCTAACATTATTTTCAAAGAGGTAGGAGGAGGAAACGCAAGGATAGTGGGGGGGCTGCATGATAAAGCAATTAATGGGGCTCTATTTTATTTTTGTTGCGATACCCTTTCTGTACAATCTTGACCTTTTTCCATCCCTATAATGTCCCTACAATTTTAATACTGTTCATTTCCAATTTTTCAACAGATTATAACATTAACATAAAATTCTACTTTTGTTGCATTCAATGTTATAATGCTCACAACTGTTATGTGCTATAGATAGAGATGGGCGAATTTCTCAAAAATTCGATTTGCTGACTTCGCCGAATTTTCCCAAAAAATCAGTTTCAATCGCATTAAAAAACAGATATTTCCTGGCTGCAGAGAGCCTGTAGGGTGCTGTACAACATTGTGCCATGCTTAAATATGCAGAGGGATCTTGGTTTGGTCTTCATACAATGCTGTGTTTTAGTATGACACGCACATGACTGCCGCCGCTCTTAGAATTGCTTCACTCTAAAATTCCCTGTGCACTTACGGGGGCAAAACTGACCAAAAAACTCAAGCGGGAATGCAGCCTGATAAAGTCATGGCAGCGCCAGCTGGAAAAAAACAAGCTGAGGGCTAAGATCCTACAATAGCATCAAAGAACACAGTAGCAGATTACCGGAGCCGCCACAGATCGCAGCACAGTAACGGGATGATGGCAATAGCCACGCCAGGGAGCGGAATCTAAGTAGGTCCCAGTTTTCACCAGAGCCCGCCACAAAGCGTGATGGACTTGCTTCAGAAGAAGCTCATCCAAAGCCAGTTTTGCAGCATTTGCTTGTGCTTCAGTATTCCAGTTTTGTACTAAATTCCATCACTATTGGCAGACGAATGCAAAATAAGCACCTAAAACATTCCCTGTAGTTAGGGTCTCCTTCAATTCCATACGCTGCATTTGAACAAATTAGTGTCACGTAGAAACTGGATTGAAATTACCACATTTATACTTCATAATAAACTGCGTAGGAACTTTTTTAGGTATTAATGATGAAGCTGATGGAGGTAGAATTTCCTTGGCCAAAAATGGTTTTGGAACGTTAGCAAAATGACTACGGAGGATTTCTCTATAGTATTTGAGTTTGTCCTCCCTCTCAGCAGCTGGAAAAAGGGCTCCTATTTTGGAGCTAGGGTCCAAGAGGGTGGAGAGCCAGAAGTCATCCCTCTGCTGGATAGTGACTATTCTGCTGTCATTAGCCAGGCAAATCAGCATGCTGCGGGCCATGTGCGCAAGTGACTCTGAAGGACTCCCTGCCTCCATTGTATACTGCCACGGTGTTTGGGGGTGCTTGGGGGACAGTGGCACAATGACAGAATGTGGAGGTCACGGCAGCAGCCACAGCAGCAACATGAGGTCACAGAGTGGAACAATGACACAGTGTAGAGGTGACGGCATCAACAGCAGCAGCAGCATGAGGTCAGAGAGTGGCACAATGACATTCTGGAGGTGGAAAAAACAGGAGTAGGCCACAGAGTGGCACAATGACAGATTTTGGAGGTCACGGAAGGAGCAACAGCAGCAGCATGAGGTCAGACAGTGGCACAATGACAGAGTATGGAGGTCACGGCAGGAGCCACAGCAGCAGCATGAGGTCAGACAGTGGCACAATGGCATTCTGGAGGTGTAAAAAACAGGAGTAGGCCACAGAGTGGCACAATGACAGAGTGTTGAGGTCACAGCAGCAGCAAGAGCATAAGGTCAGAGAGTGGCACAATGACACAGTGTGGAGGTGGGTGGCAATACCAGTCCCTGGTAAAGATGGTGGTAGGCAGATGGAGAAACTGGCAGCAGATGTGTGGCATCAGGCAGGTGTGGGCAGCAGAATAGTGGCTGAGGTAGGAAGTTTGAATCCAGACTCATTTCTCAAAGTTTTCGCGAGGCGTCATGGCTGATGTAATCTGAGGCCTAAGGTATTGGTGTGTGGAAATCCTGGCCGATCCACGCCTGATTCATCTTGACAAAGGTCAGTCGCTCCACATTTCCCGTGGACAAGCGGGTTCTCCTTGGGGTAATGATGGCCCCCGCCGCACTGAACACCCGCTCTGATGCCACACTACTGGCCGGGCAGGACAGCTTCTCCACTGCAAACTCGGCAAGTTGTGACCACACATCCAGTTTGGCTGCCCAGTAGTCCAGCGGATCTTCTAACTGGGGTAGCAGAGTGCTGTCCAAGTAGGCCACCACCTGTTGGTTCAGGGTCAGCTCCAGGTCCTGCTGCTGCTGCTGCTGGCAAGTGCCCTCCTCACTAGGCGGGTAAAGGAAACTGCTCATCAGCGACTACAGACTTCGGTTGCTGCTGATGGAGCTGGTACTGCTCCTACACCCCAGTACTGCTCCTACCCCCCACCTTCCCACAGCAGCCGCGACAGTGGTACGTGAGTGCTGAGGAACCCACCGGTCAGACCTGTCAGAGGATGGACCATGCCGCACATAGGCTGTGGCCTACTGATACGGAGGATTTCTCTATAGTATTTGCGTTTTTCCTCCCTCTCAGCAGCTGGGAAAAAGGCTCCCATTTTGGACCGGTAGTGAGGGTCCAATAGGGTGGAGAGACAGAAGTCATCCCTCTGCCAGATGGAGACTATTCGGCTGTCACTAGCCAGGCAAATCAGCATGCTGTGGGCCATCTGCACAAGTGACTGAGGAACTCCCTGCCTCCATCGCCACTGTATACTGCCACGGTGCTTGCGGGTCATCTGCCTCGTCTTCCTCATCTCCACCTACCTCCTCCAGCTGCTCCTGCTCTTCCGCTCCTGTCACCTGGGTAGAAAAACCACTAATTTCACCAGACAATGCTTGTGCTGCAAATTTCCTCCTCCTCCTCCAGTTCAGTCCCCATAGGACTCATGTGGCCGGGAGATGTAGTCGCCATGTCTCCAGTCCCCTGCCCAGACAGATTTTTCAGCATCTGTTCCTGGACATGAAGCAGTGGAATGATGTTATACATCACATAGTCCTGGCGACTGACAAATAACGTCACCTACTCAAATGGCCTCCGCAAATGGCAGGTATCACGCATGAGCTGCCACTGGCTGACATCAAAGTTACACAGAGGAGTACTCCTGTCCGTCTGGATCATCAAAAAATCACTAATGGCCTTTCTCTGTTCATACAGTCGATCAAACATGTGCAGGCTGGAATTCCCACGGGTGGAAACATCGCATATCAGCGGGTGGTGGGGGAAGCCGTTCTGCCACTGCAACTCGAGGAGGGTGTGCCTGGCTTTGTAGGAATGGATGAAGTGCATGCACAGTTTCCTGGTCATTTTCAGAATCTTCTGAAGATCGTTGGAAGACTTCAGAAACCTTTTCACAACAAGATTGATCACATGCGCCCTGCATGGCGCAAGGACCATCCCTCCTCGGTGCAGCACGGACACCATGTTCCTCCCATATTCCGTCACCATGGTTCCGATTTGCAGTTGGCGTGGAGAAAGCCACACATCGATTTCTTGCTGCATGACGCGGAGCAGGTCCTCCCCTGTGTGACTTCACTCGCCGAGGCAAGCCAGGTGTAAAACTGCGTGACACCGCTGTGCCCTACACATGTGGTATGATGGAGCAGTACTTGTGGAGGCTGAGATGGTGGTGGTGGTGTTGGTGGTGGAGGAGGAGGCGGACATTGGCGCAGGAGCAACAGTTTGACAACGTGGAGTAGAAAGCGGCGTCTCCTGTCCAAGTTGTTGGTACGGCTGGGTAGGAAGCATATTCACCCAGTGGGCCATAAAGGACTTGTACTGGCCCTGACCATAGTTACAGCTCCACACTTCCGCGCTGCCGTGCAACTTGTAACAAACCGATGAGCTCAAGGACTGGCCCACCTTCTGTTCTACATATTTGTGAAGGGCTGGTTCTGCTTTTTTGGAAAATAAATTACAGCATGGAACTCTCCACCTCGGCTCGGCACAGGCCTTTAGTTCTCTGAACGGTGCAGAGTCCACCATTTGGAAAGGGAGGGACTGCAGTACCAACAACTTGGACAGGAGAATGATCAGCTTCTGCACCTTAGGATAATTGGACGCATACTGTTGTCTCTTTGCAATCGCCTTGTTGAACGACTGCTGGCGCCATGAGTTGCAAGGAGCATCTCGACCGGAAGATGCAGAGGTGGTGGAGCCTTGACTGGCTGCAATGGCATGTGTACCACTGGGCGCTGCTGCTGCTGTTGCTGCGGTGGCAGGATGGACCACCACATCTGAGCCATGTTTCTCCCAGGCCACCGGATGGTGACGCTGCATGCGTTGACGCATGGCTGTGGTGTCAACGTTAGCTCCCTGGTCACGCTTCACTTTCTGCCCACATATTCTACATATACCCATATTCGGCTCATCTGGTGTCTTAGCAAAGAACTGCCACACCGTCGATTAGCTGATTTTACCGCTGACGCTCTGCACTGCTCTGCAGTGACTACTACCGCCTCTGCATCGCTGAGCCCCTGTGCCGCTACTTTCTTGGACCTGCGAAGCGGGTTTTCTACCCCATGGCCGTTTGGCTCCCGACCTCGCACTGCTGCTACCCTGCTGACTGACGGCCGCACTACCCACTTGCTGGCTGCGCCACTGCCTGAGGCGCAAGCTGACGCCCTCTTCTCCTGACGATGATGAAGCCCTTTCTTCACCCGGCTCCCAAGTGTGGTCGGCTCTATCATCATCGATTATTGTTTGATCTTCACTTCTGTCCTCCTCAATGGTCTTTGTATGCAGAGACTGACCACTCACAACATGACCTCCCATGCCACTCTCCACATCTATACTTTGCCGCCTACTGCAAGAAGCTGGGGATATTGGCCCCATTTCTTCGCTGCCAAGTAGCTGCTGACTGTCCTCCTCAAATTGTTCATCCTCGCTGTATAGTGGCGCTGAGCCCAGACCACATAGTAGATCTCTGGCTGTGGGAACCAGATGGGACAGAGGCGGGTTGAGGACAGGTAAGAGCCGCTGAGCTGTTCCCGGGCCATGCCAACTAAGAGTTGTGTCTGACGTTCCCACGGAATCTTGGCTGGGGTTGTCAGATATCATCTGGGAGGAAGTGGATGACCTAGTCAACCAATCAAGAACCCTTGGGTTGCTTTTCAACACACGGCCGATAGATGACACCAGCAGTTCTGGCCTCACCGAGTGACCCCTGCTTCGACATCCCCTTACTGTGCTGTGACCTGTGCCTGCTCCAGGAATGTTTGTGCCAATGCCACTCGCATGTGAAGAGCCTGCCACCTCTGTGTCTGAGATACTGTTTGTTCAAAAATTTACAGACTCTGTTTAATGAAAATATTTGTATATGATAAATACACACCCTGTATTTGACTCCAAATGAACCCACAAACAGGCTTGGGTAACCCTTGGATATAAATTGTGCAAAAGAAATGAGCAGCAACAAATTAACTGGTATGTGGTGTGTTAAAACGGCATTTCTTTTACTGAATACAAAAGCATAAACACGCTTAATTAACCTTCGGATAGATATTATGCTACAGAAAATTTTTTATCTTTTGCATTGATAAAAAAACACCGTTTATTTTACTGACTACAAAAGCCGAAACACACTTAATTATCGTTTGGATATAAATTATGCTACAGGAAAAATTTCGTCTTTGGAGTTGAAAAACACTGTTTATTGTACTGACTACAATAGAAAAAACGCTT